>JAULBS010005048.1:0-11401 GCA_032355785.1 Symmetromphalus regularis | reverse complement strand
AGTTGTGGACCACTGGTTGGAACGGAAAGTAACCCAAACTGTATATGGGTCCACTGAGAAGGATCGATCCGACGACCAATCGGTTCACAGGCAGATGCATTTTCTCAAAGACAGAATGGCACATATCAATGTCTTCTAAAAAAAATTCTTTCTACAAGTACTGGACCATTAGTTGGGATGAGAATATTATGTGTTTGTCAAACACCATGTCCATATTTGTTGGACAAAATAAAAACAAGCTACTAGAAACCACAGATTACAGTTTTTTTTCTGACAACAAAAATCATTCCAATTAAAATTTTATAGTTTACTTTTACGAGTCCCACCACTTGTACACAACTGGTTTATGAAGTTCATCAGCATTAGCACATTCAAGTATACACGAATGTGTCTCATACATATATTCAAAAAAAAAAAAAAAAGATTATCAAAGGCCATGGTGTATGTTAACCTGTCTTTGGAAAAGCTCATATAAAAGATCCCTTGCTTCTAATCAGAAAGAGTATCTCATGTGGTGGTAGTGGGTTCCATCATAAGACCATAATCCACCATGTTTGACACCTAATAGCTGCTTAAAAAAATTTGCATGGATGTCTTTAAACAAGATTTCTTTCTGACTACAGGTATACTTGAATCTGTCATGAGTTTGAGATTTTGCCACTGTATTTACAGAAAACTGCTACACCGTAATTTATATATATTAATTAAAGTTGCAAGCCACTTTGATAACTACATTAAGCTTGCTGTTAACAGGATTTTTTTATTATTGTACATATAATATTAAAATTATAAATCAAATCATTTAATTTCAAATGTGAACAAATTTAACGTCATGAAGAATCAGTTCCTGGTCAATAAGAACAAATTTACTAACCAGATTGAGCTTTTAAATAATGTACAAAAGAAATTTGACCGAGTTTATCCAACAACGTAATTTCAAAAGTACTAACAGAAATACTGTGTTTTTCTGAATTTGAAATATTTTCTTCATTATTACTTTAATGTGAATGCAGTTCTTGTGTCTTTGATTATTGCAAGGCTGTCAAAGAAAACTTTTTTTTAAATATTAAATATGATTATATTAAAAAATATATTAACCAGAAAACAGACATATCATTAATATTAAATATATAAATTCTTTTTTATAAAATTAGTAAAATAATGTAGGTTTACAATGGGGCTTGAATGAGTAGTGAAGCTAGTTTCAAGTTCTGGGTAAATGGCCAAAAATTGTCTGCTATTTTCTGTTATACAAAAAAAAAAAAAAAAAGTAACATTTTTGTATTATGTGTTGAAAGATCTAGAAATCGTTGTCGGAGTAAACTGACAACCGATCTGCTTACACATCTGAACCACCATCACTAAATCTTTTTACTAAAGTCTGCAGCATGATGAAAGATTCATCTGTCATCATTCAGCATACATCAGCTCATCGGCTGATGTGTTGTAAAACTTAAAGCAATAAAGAACTTTGTGTACTACCAAATTACAACCTTCAAACATGCTCTATTATTATACATACATTTTTTTTCTGAGAAAGAAAAAGGTAACTATTTTTGAGCCAAAACTTTTTTGTAGTCACTTTTATTTTCTAAGGCAGGGCAAGATTTTGAAACGTGCCCACCGGCATGCCCCCCTCTCCCCCCCCCCCCGGCCCAATGTCCTGAGACAAGGGCACCGGGTTCGGGGAGACAAAGTAAGGAAAAAGAGATAAAGGAAGTAGTTTGGGTGGGAAATTTGCTGATTTAGTAAGAGGGGACTTAATAATTAAATTGGTTTGAGGCAAAGGAAAGTCATTTTTAAATTTTGACCAGTCAGCAGAAAAAATAAAAGTTAAAAACCAGAGAAATTATTTTTGAAGCCCTTATAAAAATCCGGAGTTTATGACCTATGGTTCTTAGGAACCCATGGAAAGGGAGGGGGGACATAGTCCCTGGGGACTATCCTAGGAGCCGCCTATTGATCCGAGAAACGGATGCCGCCACCCCCACCCTCGAAGGTTGGGGAGGGGGACGGACCCACCTACAATTTGCCTACGCATACGCCCTAACGCGAGTCCGCCCCACTCTCCATCCGCTAGCGGAGGACGGCCACACCCCCCACCCCGATCGCCAGAAGACACATCGGAGAATCCCCACTATTCAAGAGAAAAATGAAATGTCTGTTGAATGTTCAAGGAAGGTACTGCGTTGAGACAATTTAGCTTGGATGTCGTTGGCTTCGAAGTAGAGCAAAACGTATCTCCGTCCATCCAGAAGTATTGTCTTTAGCTCAAGGTTTTTAATGTTATCCTTAAGACGCCGTCATTCTTTAATCTATGTCTCCCCCGGCTGCCGATAAAAAATATATAGTTACCGGGAAAGACACCCACCTGGACAGGAGGCTGAAACAAAAACGATTACATACATACAATTTTTAAAAAAACCTGCACAGGATTTACGTAACACGGTACACCGAGCACGAACATTTATCAAAAGTGTCTAAAACTTTTATTTTCCAAAAGAACGTCTGCTTAAATAACTTTGTATTATATTTTTAAAACGTCTAATTCAAGAAAAATAGTTTTTGGTAGAATTTAGAATTAAATCCCAAACCAAACGTGTACAAAAAAACTGACCTTTTCTGTTCATTTGGAAAGATATTATAAAATTACTATTAGTGTTTCAAAAATTACCGCCCTACTTGATTTTGTAATTTATATTTGGCGTATTATATATAAAGCTGTTGAAGAAGTGGTGGATCCATTTGAAAATCGTAGGTGCTCTAAACATAATTTATATAATATTTGATAATTGCTCTAGCGTAGCCAGCATGAGGCAGACGAGGCACTTGCCTCATCTGGAATTTTCGCAGATTGTTTTTATTCCCCCACCTCACACCCACGATACTAATATTTATTATCCACATGGTTAAAACTCCCATCGTCTGAGTTTGCTTTGGCGTGTTTTACTCTCTGACTACACCCCTTAGTTGGCTGTACCAGAATTTATTTTTACACTTTTAAGAAGTGCAGTTGCTCCCCATGGAAATAAAAATGCTGTAAATAATATTGAATTTAACGTAGAACGTTTGCCGTCAATTAGCGTTTTTCTTAGATCCAGTAAAAATTGTTTGAAACGTCATATGCTATATAACAGCTTGTGACCGCATATGTTTAGTTATTAAACATTTTCAAGATTCTATCAACACATTTCATTTAACTTTATTAGTATTTTGGAAATGAAGGCAGATGGCACACTACGTGCTTAAACACTCATCAGAAAACAACAGGTTAGTTCACTGCATTGATATAGAAGCAGGGTCGTACCCTCGGGGGGAGGGCGGAGGGCAGATGAGAATCTCACCCTTTTTTTATACTCCAGAAAATAGCATACATATCTAATTAATTTTCAAACAATTTTAAATATAAACATTTGATTTGTCCATAGAAATACTTCAGTCAACTACTTACATAGTTTATTACATCTCGCTTATTATCAATATTTTTAAAATAATGAATTTTTTTCTACGGAAGGTGTGACGTATATATTTCAAGTCACGTGACAGGTATTCCCCCCCCCCCATTAGCCATTTTTTTGAAACGTCTGAATATTTTTGTAGCTGCAAAACATTTCTTGAAATCTTTAAATTTGAAGAATTTTAATTTTCAAATGTAAAAAAAAAATGTATCGTCTCGGCATGGAATTCCTTATGCCATGGTTCAGTTAAAACGTCTTGCGTAATATGAAAGCGAGAACTAGTATCACAAATGCATGTAAGTTTCATTCATAATCAATATTTAGACCACAAAGCCCCTTAAATTCCGTGATAGTATTTAATTTGTAGTGTTTAGTTCCATGTATTTATCCCTTCCCCCAGGATTTGAATCATGGTACGGCCCTGAGAAGATTCACTGTGTGTGTGACATAGGCCTACGTTCTGTTTCTGATTTAGATATATTTCAGTAATAATTTAATTCCATCTGTATGACTGTAACACACACACACCTTTAGATTTTAACTTTTACACGAAAATAACGGTACAAATTATCAGAAATAACGTTTTTGCAGAACAGAGTTTTACAAGTGCGATTCACGTTATTCACGTTTCGCACGTGCTGCAAGTTCCAGTTTCTCTAGACGATCAATAATCGAACTTATGAACATTGAATTAGATTGTAAGTTTTAATAACTATGCATAATTATGTTAATAATGGGTACTGCAAGAACCATACAACATCATGTGAGGCGTAAGCTACTTGAAATTCAGAGAAATATTTCATGTTATATTTTTACTATGTGACGAATACTCCTATTTCCGAGGTATTTAAATTACCGATATTTACTAATTTAAATAGGATTTTTAAAAGAATTTTGTTAAAAATTTAATGATTTTCTAACACCTTATAACATTTAGACCTTTTAAAACAAAAAAAATCTGTAAATAATTCTGCTGTTTTGTTTGGTGTGATTCTTTCGTCATGCTCATGCATTCAGAATGTGGATCAACGTAAAAGATCAAGGTGTTTAATATTTCATGCATTCTTTGGCAGGCCGGTAGGAACGAATCTGGGAGTTGGGTTTATTTTTTACATTTATTTGGTGAGTCCCATACCAAAATCATCATTCATCTTAGGGGGTGAAATCTTTTGTTTGAGTGACACTACTGATGAATAAGTAATATATTTAAAAGAATTATGGGGCTGAGTGGGGGGGGGGGGGGGATCTGCAGGTATGCCCTTGTACATACCAAATGTTTTGTTTTCAATATAAAAATCTTTTTAGTAACAGTTTTTAAACATAATACCCTTCCCCCCAGTTCTGTTTTGCCCTACTGCCCTCCTCCAAACTAAATATTTTAGCTGTGTACCCTGCCTATTAAGATAAACAAAGGGCACAACAATAAATGTAAAATATCTTATGGGTCTTGAAGACAAACACAGAGGTGCCTTTTGGAAATTCAATCCATGTCATTTTTCTGATTTGTGAGGATTCATAGATATTGATAACAAAAAGTCCGTAATCTTTCAGTAGTTTTATTTTTATTCATCATGACATATTTAACAAACTGTAATAATTTACAACATAATGTATACATGGTAATGTTCCCACCAACATATTTATGTTCAGTTAATTAATTAATATAGTGACATGACACCAATCAAGAGACACCAGGGCCATGCATGCACTTTAAGCAACGTCTTGTCAGACTTTACATGGAGACCAAAATAGTAAATACTCATAAGAATTTTTTATAACTTTCATTATTAATGGAAAGGTTCTCCTTTTGTCTTTAGATAGATATATTTGTTTAGTAGTCCTTGTTGTCTGTAGAACTTCATATAAAGCATACATGTTATTATTCAGTGAACTCTGTCTAAACTAGATCTATACTCAATCAAGAAAGAAAGTATGCAAGTTGAAATATTTTTTGTTTCATTGAGTGGTCACAGTAAAGGTCCATTGCCAAGAAACATGTGTACAACTTGTGATGTTACTGCAAACGCACACCTCCTAAATGGTGTGGTTATCTAATTCCAGAATTTCTGCCATGAATGTCGTCTGATTTACGAAATAAATGACTATTGATTATATGCATACTTTGTCAAGTGTTACAGGTTTGAACAGACCTACCCTTGGAAAAAATTATTGAAAAAAACTATAATTAATCAACAATGATTAAAAAAAAAATTATGGCTGTTGGAAGTTCAGTTTTACTTTCCTCCCTTCAAAACAAAATAAAACATAGCTAAACATCCTGGATACAGGATTGTTCATGCAGATTGTTGCAAGATTCTGGTTTTTAAAGACAGAGTTCTGAATAAGACATATAGGATAGTCCATATAAAAGATCCCTTGCTGCTTATTGATAAGAGTAGTCACATTAGCGTGGCAGAAGTGGGTTTCATGTCTCCTACTAACACTAACCTCTGTCCTGGACAGACAGTACAGGAAGCTGAGCTGTATGCCAAGGACAGCGTGCTTGAACCTTAATTGGATATAAGCATGAAAAAAATAAAACCAACCATAAGACATGCTGGATTAAACAGTTTTCTGAATTAGATATATGCAAGTTCAAATTATTTGGACAGTTCACTGCACATAGAGTATAAAGGTAGGATTTCTTACACTTGTCATGATTGGGTTTTGAGTCTGATGACAAAGTGGAGGATTTCATGATACAGTGTAATAAAGATGAAAAAATATCACATTGATTGGCTCCTGGTTCATTCTCAGTTGCCATGAATAAAATGACAATTGTATAAAATACCACCTCATCAATACAGTGGAATCTGAGATAAGTAGTTTCTTATCAAAACAGAAATACTTTAATTTAATACTTTAACAGAAAAAACAAATGTTTTAATTGGTAGCTATTATGGAGAAAAAAAATCTTTGTTAAAATACCTGACTTAATCATGAAATAACATCAGTTTCAAAATTATTAAAACAGCATCTCATGATGATAAAATAAACATTTGAAACACAGGTTATCCTTCTGAAACGTACCAATACCTTTTTCATTGCTATTAATTTGCTGCTTCAGAATCATAAGGGTGTAGGTTGGGGTAGCATCTTATAGAGAAAAGGGCCAAAAACGGTTTCTCACCTAGAAACAAGTTTTATGTGGAATATCTTTTGATTTCAAGATAAATGTGGGATAGCTTTAGAAAGCTACATACACCCTTTGTGCACCAGATGCAGCTCAGTTAGGGGCATTCAGTGATACCAGTAAGTGCCAAACCCAGACTTGCACCCTTTTGGTTCTGAAGCAGTGAATTGTTGCTCATATCTATTAATTTTGATATGGTCTAGCTTGTTTTTGAAAAAAGAAATACATTTTCCTGATAAAAATAAATCTGGATCTATGAATTTTTTAAAGCACATAATAATTCACCAATCTCTTGCTTTCAACCAAACCAAACTTACATTGCCAAAAAATTATTTTTATGCAATTCTGTATTGCTTTAATTCGAGCGCTATCATGAATAGAAGATAGTGTTTGCTTTAATAAATTCTGTGCTGTTTACCGGGTATAACAGTACCAAAAATGTGGGTTACCAGGTTCCGGCATGCAGGTCTTCATAATTATATAACAATATTAACTGACATTAAATAAAAATTTTCAGATTCCACTATATTTATTGCAAAATAATGTTCTATTGTCATTTTGGTTAATTCTTTTAACTTGTCGTCACCTCTTGGCATGTGCTTCACAATACTGAATCCACTCAATAACATCTGATAGTCTTTTGGAAAACATTGTCTGAAACAAGGCGTACGAATTGTCTCTTGGCACGTGGTCAAAGTGAGGCTCGTATTTTCTAACATACTCTTCTAGCACCTCATGAGGGTTAATACTGTTGTGAAGGTCTTTCAGAGCATCCACAAGATTGCGCTGGAATACACACATCGTGCGCAGCATCTGTCGATGAAAGTGCACAAATTGTTCACCAGTGTGAATGCTCCTATAGAGAAGATCATATGCATCCAGCAGGCCACTTTCATTGTCTATGAGCCAGAGTTTGCCAGATTTTGTTGACTTGCGCAGGTTACGTATATCATCCTGAATTATTGTTGGTGATTTTTCTTTCTCTGCCGCATCCTGCATGCTAGCAACTCTGAAAAGAAAAACACATAGTTGTTAAAAAAGAAAGGTATATTGTTATTAATATTATTAGCTATAATAGGGGTCGAACTTCTGTGTTTTGGGGGGGTAATTTTGAGGAGTCATCAAGGCAACAGCAGCAAATGTGTTTCCTATGGAGCAAGTGGGAAAAAAGGACATGGCAGTATTTGCCTTCATTAGAAGTTAAATTGAGAGGGCATTGTGATAAAGGAACAGGGCAGCACAGCAGATGCCTCAATGTCTTTCTTAAATTCAACCCCTGCTATCATCTTCAGTATGCACATCTTATAAAGATCTCTTGCTGCAAATAGAAAAATATAGCAGTTTTCTCTGATGACTAAATGACAAAATTACCAAATGTTTAACATCCAGAGTCAAGTGATTAACAAATCAATGTGCTCCAGTGGTGTTGTTTAAAAAACATAATAGAAGAAAAGAAATCTTCAATATTCAGTATATCATTTAGATTTTAGGATGATGGCTATCAGGTTTACATCAGAACTGATTACCACTGTAAATTTCGAGGGCTGAATATGTCAGAGTGCAAATATATGCCTGTGCAGGCACATTCAATTAGTTGATTCAAGGTCATGAACTCAAAGGAAGTATTTTACATTGTGAGAGATAAAAAAAATATTTCTCATGTGCCTCTAAAATCATAGTCTAATAAGATCCTGTCTTCAAGATCCTCATTGTTAATACATGTACCTCTAATTTAAAAAAAAAAGATTATTCTCTATGCTTCATATTTGTTGCTCAGTTATTATTCAGGAATAGGTTTTTGGTTGTTCACATTTCCAGTGTAATATCTTCTCACATACAATGTACTTCAACCACTCTTCCCTGGGAGTGTTTTGAACTATTATTGTTAACAGGGAATCTACAGGGAATCTGAATAAAAAATGTGTAAAAAAATAATCCTGTTTTCAAAGGACTCGTCTTCTTAAAGTCTGTGAAGGCATCTAAGGATGAAAGGTCATACATACCCATGTTAACTACATGTATTACTAAAAAACAATTACACTGCATGTTTATCACTCTTATAACATTACATGGCCGACCTTATTTTCACTGCCTTAGAGAGAAGTTTGTCCTTTGTGGGTAGTAACTGAATAATGTGAGCTAATCAATCTTGTTATAACTATATGGCTCTGTGCACTGAACAGAACTGATGTTAATTACATGAGATGTAATTTAGAAAACTCAATTGGTTAATTTGGGTGCCCATTACGGTAGTGGTGAGATGACTGGTAGGCAAGCACCAGTAATTATTTTATATGTAGACTTAAACCATTTATTGATTTATAATTAATCAGGGGTCAGAATTTGTTGTTTTGGGGGAGGGACCCAGCTATTATTGCATTGGTGACATTGGAATCAGGGATACACCAGCAGGTTCACAATAGCAAATGTAAATATGTTTTGTGGGGCATGATGGCAAATGCTATGTGCTGTCATAAAATTGGACTCTTTAATATGGATTTTTTTTGATGATTTTGAATTAGTTTACAACAAAAATGAAAACAATGTATGGTAATGTACATAAAATTAAACTATGGTTATTACTAAAGTAATCTTAATTGCATTAATAGATTAAAAAAAAGTTTTTAGTTAAAGTTCTTGATAAAGATAATAAAATTTTGAATGAAGTCAAGATTTTGTGATTGTCCTTTGTTATTTGCCTTAAATATAATGTATACATGTTTGTATTAAAATAAGTCTGACTCTTACGCTGATGATATTGGGAGAAGTTTGCCCTTTGTTGGTAGTTTGCCTTCCCATTGGAGGCTGGCTCACACTTGACTATGTATCCAAATAAACAAATATCTGACATCCAATAGCCTATGATTAATCATTTATCAATGTCCTCTAGTGGTGTTGTTAAACAAAACAAACCTCCCAAAAATGTATTAAAATAAGCATCACCAAAGGTTAAAACATATAAATAATGTATTGAACAAAAAACCAACAACATCACACATTAAAAATTAATTATAACTAAATTTTATCCAACAAATAATTTAAGAATGATGCCTCGAGCATGGAAGTATCAAACAAATAAGTTTTTTTTATTATGGGAAAGTAATTTTCTGTATTGAGGCACAAACTGATAGCCATTATTTAATGGATTATAGAGTGCCTGTGGTGGTCGTGAAGTTAATCATGAGTTGTCTCTTCACGCAGATGGGTGTTTCTGTGCAGCCACTTATTAACTGCAAGGTGATTGAATAGACTTTGTCGTGACATTAAAGGAACGTAGAAGGAAAGACTTTAGTGCCATCTTAAGGTAAGTCATTGGAAATAGTTTTTAAGATTAATTGTTTTCCATTGATACTTATTTTATGTTCTGCTTTTTGGAATGATTTTAAGTTTTAACAATGTTATCTTTCATTTTTCTGTAATATTGAAAATGTTTAATAGTACATGTATATACTTAAAAGTGTTTTTATATGTTGTTTTTTTTAGAAAAGAAATGGTATTTTGAATGAAATATAAATTATCTTCAATGTCATAGCCAAATAGATCATTTCAACCTGAATTTTTTAACCTTTTGATTACTGGAGTACTTATAAATATAAAGAAATATCTTTAGGCATCCACCATGCAGTTCACACAACATCTCTCTGACACTGTATACATGTTTCAGAACAAGTAGAGTTATATAAACTGCAATAACAAAACGTCCACAAAAAACATGTACACCAATAAAAACCATATGGCAAAGTAATTTAACTTAATGTTGTTGTTGCTTTGTTTTCATTGTGGGTTTTTTTAACAGCAACACCATTCAGTTTGTCATTTAGATTTTAGGATGATGGTAATCATGAAATGGCTATCAGGTTTACATGAGTCCCATAGGTCGGGGTTTTAGGTCTGTGCTTCCCTAGAAATCTCTGGGGTCTCTAGGTTGTGTTGAGAGAACAGTCCTGTAAACATTGTAAAAAATAACTAATGTTTTTAAAATGTTACTCTGTGTGAACATTCACTGTTTACAGAAAATAAAATTAGCAACTCTCCATGTTTTTTCCCCAGCTTTGCCTTTATGATAAATAACCTTATAGGAATATATTTAGATTAATCAAAAAGGGTAGGAAGTCATAGAAAAAAATAACTGATGGAAGAGTGTCAGGTCCAATTAAAAGACAATTTGGGTGTTAGTGTAATAACTTTTAATTTTGACAGTATTTCCTTCATAATAAGCTCTTGTTCTCAAACAGTTTCATCAAAACGGTTACTCTACCCAAAAAGATTTTTTTTCAGGGACATATTGCATATATTCACAAAGGTTGGGTGTTACCAATCCCTTTGTGTTATGCCAGGGTTCAAAATAAGCAGTACCATATTGCATTTTGAGTTATAAAAATTATGGATTACTAGTCAAATGTTAGTTTATCAGACATTTAAGACTTAGAAAGTAAATAAATAAATGTTAAAAATTATTTTGTTCCACATAGTGTGTGATCTAGCTGTGATAATGTTGCTATTATTAAAATTACCATTTGTAGCAAGCTTTTTCTGAGATGCTTTTGTTGTAGGATCAAACCCCTTCATTCGACTCATTCTCTAATTGTTTTTTCTTCCTGTGTTTCATAACTGGTATATCAAAGGCTATGGTATGTGCTTTCTTGTTTGTGGGAAAGTTCATATAAAAGATCCCTTTGAAAAATGTAAGGAAGGCCTCAGTGGCACAGTGGTTTAGCTATCGGACTCAAGGTTGGTACGTACTGAGATCAAATCTCAGTTGAGGCATGGGATTTTTAATATCAGTATCGGCTCCAACCCAGAGTGAGTG
>JAULBS010005038.1:0-11401 GCA_032355785.1 Symmetromphalus regularis | reverse complement strand
TGTTTTTGGGTGTGTGGTTGTTTTTTTGTGTGTGTGTGTGTTTGAGAGAGAGAGTGAGAGAGAGAGAGCGAGAGAGAGAGAGAGAGAGAGAGAGAGAGAGAGAGAGAGAGAGAGAGAGAGAGAGATTAATAGTGATTTCCAATTCACTATCTCCAATAATGTATAGTATTTGATATTTCAGTTGAAGTATTGTTATTGTTGCATATTTAACTATTAATGCGTATATTTGAATCTGTGAGTTCAATAGCCGATATTTATTTTTATGGTGGGTGGGCGAGTTTAAATATTTAATAAAGTTTTTCATATTTGTTGGAGTCTTACTACGGTAGTATATTTCGAAATTAATGTGCGTATTTTATATTTCAGTTGAAGTGTTGTGGTGTAAACGGATACAAAGACTACAGACACGTGTTTCCACCAAACTCTACGGTGAGTGGGCACAAAGTCTTTGGTGTATCCAATTAGGTTAAAACTATATACTACAGGAGGCACAGACTGATCGGGTACAAACTCTAAATCAAATTGTGGTTACAAGTGTGTGGGAGGGGGGAGGGGAGGATGGCCGGAATAATAATAATTAAAAAAATAATTTAAAAACTTCTGCAATGGTGAACACTTCAGTTCAGAGATATTAACCAGATATGATAGATTCAATGCGGTGTATATTTCTTGATGCGTGCAGTATGAAATCAGAGATCATAATAAAAGCCTACACGAAGTGGCGTACCACGCGCAGATGAAGGATTTCTGAAAGGGGGATCCAAATGTGGGTTTCTGAAAAGGGTGTGTGAGTATTTCCAAAAGAGATGAGTGAATAGAAATTGGAAAAAAAATGTTAATTTTCACGTCCTTCCACACGAAAAATGATTTTTAAAAAAATCGAGAAAAGGGTGTGTCTTGACTCCCTGGTCTCCCCTGAATCCGCTATTGCGTACTGATCTAGGTCTGACCTGTGTTGTTTGACACAGTCAGCTGAACATTTAATACCCGGGATATCATATAACACCTTACTAGTAGTAAATTCACACGTGATTTACTGGTAGAATTAACCATTGTTAATCCCACTGGTAAACTGAGGTCAACATTTGTGTAATCTTTGGAATGTTCAGGAGAGCAAACGCTCGAGGTCGCTCTTTCGACTGGTCGCGATCTTAGAATAACAGGTTTCTAACTAACATTTTGGTCATTTTGAGAAAATCGCCAATTTTAATCTACTGATGTTGAAGCAGCTAGTTCAGATGATTAAAACCTTTCATGATTGGAGGTTGTTTATAACAGATATGTTATTTAAACTAATTGCCCATCATTCATTGTGTTAATTAGGGAAATATAACAAATAGAACCCTGATAGGCCAAATTAAATGTAAATTAAAATGTTATTGGTTCCCTAACTTTGAAAGTTGAATACCCATAGGCTGAAAGTTGAAGTTAGAACCATGTTATTCTCAGTCAAACAACACTCAGCGAATTGGAACTGTGTAATTCTGATGTGACAGCTGAGTCATTGAAGATTTTTACATGCAAACTAGTTCAGTAGATAGAACTATGTGACACTAAGTTCACACAATACATAACTCAATTTGGACCAAAATGTGAGTGAGAACCCTGTAATTCTAAGGTCGCGATTTGTACATATATGTGCTATTCTGTCGCTGTGAAAGTACATGTACATCCATCATTACATTTTCCACATGTTTGTGGAAAGCTTATTCAAATAAATTAATCTGAATGTTGACAAGTTTTATTTAAGATCTTCTAATTAGAAATGGAGAAAATGTAGGTTGGCTAGTCACAGACTCATTTATTATATACATGTATATATATATATACCATTATCAACTTTGACTTCTAGTGACCTGGTAACCTGAATGAACATTCTTGACTTAATCCTGGTTTTCCTTTGGTGCTTTTTATGCATGTATGTGTAATATGAAACAAACAGTTATAAATATGTTGGCTTGGTAACAGATGCTGCCTTGAATAGTTTTCCTGTGACAGTGCACTTCCCGGATGTTACAATATGTAGTTGTATACATGTAGGTGAGCAATCATAACATATTAAAAAATATTCTACATTCAGAAATAGCAGGAAGGCGGTCCATTACTTTCTTGAAAATCATTCTAAGTGAAAAATTTCAAATGATAATGGCAGATTTACAGAGTTTCACATGTCGCTGAATAAAACAATGAGGAAAAGCAAGCACAGAAGTACAACCTGTGTCAGATTTACCTATAGGCTCGGGAGGCTTAGGGCCTCAAAATCTAGGAGGCGTCCAGTTAAGATGTATAATATATTTTGACACTGTCTTAGGCAGTGCCAGATTTAGGCAAGCTTAACAAGTTACAGCTTAGGCCCTCAAAATTTCAGGGTGGTTTTTTTTGGCTTGTAAAATTTTATGTGGTTTTTATGTGTTCTGTAGTTTTTAACAAGGGGCCTCCAATCTTTATATAGCTTAGGGCCTCAACAAGTCTAAATCTGGCACTGAGTACATTTCAGTTTCAGGCTAGTTTCAGCTGATGAGAAATCATTCGTCTGTAAAGGAGAGGACTCCGCTTATATGCTGTATATTGTAAATAGAGTGATTGATGTGAAAAACAATAATCACATGATAGTCTGGTAACAGATGTAGTTATGAATGTTTCCTTGTATTAAACGAGTCTGTTGTTTAGTATTTTTTTCTCTACACAGTGTATGGTTCTCATGTAATATGTATAGAGCTCTTAAAGTAATTTGTATGGAAAGTAACTGTCATGTATTGATGTAATGGTCTGGTAACCATGGATTATTTTCTTAGAATGGTCATTCAAGATGTTAGATGGTTTTTTTTTTTATTGTTTTACAGATGTTTCATTCTAAAAGTAAAATCCTTTTTGGGAGGTTGAAGAAAATAAACGTCATTTAATTTTTTTACATACATTTAAAAAAATAATTGTCAGGAGCAATGAAAAAAATTAATTCCATTTATTATAATTTTTACAATATATTATTATGTATTTTATTTACAATATATAGATTTTATTCTGTGCAATTGATGTTCATGTAGATTGATATTCAACCCCTGAAATTGCCTTTAGCAGTCGGCATTGCCGTGGAAATAGCCGCAGTTTTTTTATGCTCCGTGGCACTTTTTGTTTTCAAGGTGTATTAAAAAAAAATGTTAAAAATAATTGCAGGGGTTGGATATTGAAATTTGTTTTAAATTTAATATTCTTAAGATGAGCAATGTTTGAAATAAAACAAATCTTTCAGAAGTTAAATATTTTATTTCACTTTCCATATTTGTTTTTTTATAGTCGTCAGAAAGTTCCATAAACCTAAATTAAAAAACATCCTTACTTGATACTACATAAGCTCTTTGATTATTCTTTTGTTGCTTAGGCCAGAGCTTTTTTAATAATTGTTTTCACGAACCCACCAACCCTTTATTTTGCTAAATTAAAATAAAATTAAAAATGCAAATTCACACTTATTTTATTTTATGTCCTGAATTCTAGTAAAGAGAAAAAGAAGAAAATATTATATTTTAACTACCATAAACAGTATGGGTGCACTGCCAGGGATTTAAACAAAAACATAAAATTTTCACTTTAAAGTTGAATATAGAAGTATGCAGGCCAGTTAAACTTAAATGAGGTTAACATGTAAAATTAATTTTATACCAAATTTTATTTTCCCCTTCCAAGACATTTTGTAACTTTTTTATTATTTATTTTTTTTGCCTTCTTCAGACCCTATTTTTTTCGGGAAGGGGGGGTATATTTGAGAAACTTAAAATAAAACAACTCTGGCCTTACGTATGGAAATGGCCATTCTTACGATAAAGAATGAATAGTTTGGTAACAGATTTAACCATCAGTTGCTTCCTGTGTTTGTGAATGCCCAGTCTTGTTGTTCCTGTCTGTGTACGACTATCAGCAGATTCACAGCAGATATTCGTAGCAGATAGATGAAGCGACAGCTGTATTGGCAAGCTGATCTTTCACAGTGGATTCATTAAGGTCATATTGATTTCTGTTTTTCAAAAACCCTACAAGCTATTATTTATAGTTATTAGTATACATGTATAATAAATGAGGTATTTAACTAAACAAAGTTATATATTAATTTATATACAAGTATCAATGGAATTTCTCATTCCAATCAATGGTCCACTGCTAGTTGACAAAGATCATGATGTGTGCTGTTCTGTTTGTGGGAAAGTGCTTATGAAAGATCCCTTGCCGCTAATCAGAAAGAATAATTTGAAATAATTATTTATTAACCAATATGCTAATAACTATAAGGTTGTGTAAAAACAAACATTCTTTTCTTTTATCCTGTCCGTGTTTCTGCCAGAGAGTAAAGTGGCATCTACAATGTATATACATTCCTATTTATAATGGAAACAAATTTAAGTATAAAGTATATATATGATTTAATAGTGGACACCAAAAAGACATAATCTTTGCACTGATTAGGTTTCTCCTAAAAAAACAAACAATGCACTTAGATGTAATTTAATAAAATCCACACACGCGAGAATTGCATATTGATTGACATTTTTTCTCACAGGCAAGATGTCAGATTTAGGACTTGTTCAAGAATTAAAATTGCTTCCTGGAAGTGGGGTGAGGGGGGAGATTGAGCATCCCCCTTTCCAAAACAAAAAGTGGAGGGGATGTATACCCCCATTCACCCCAGGAGTGATGTCATTATAGACCTTGTGTGTACTTTGGTATATTTGCACTAAGAACACATGGTTTAGTGTAAGATTGATACAATAAAAAGAAATACTGGCAAAGATTATTATTTAGGCATTTTAATTTCAATTTTTTGAAGCAAAAAGTGAACGAGGGATAATTTTATAGGCATCCCCCCCACTGTCCAAAAAGTGGGAGGATGTGTCCTCTGAGGATTTATGGCCATGGATATGTTAATAAGTTATAATCTGACTTAAAATCATAAACAGATCCAGAAAAAGTAAAGGTGTTCTGGACACCCCTGTCCCATTTGGCCATCAATTAAAAATAATTTTCCATTATAATTTAGTCTTAACTAGACAATGTCATGGACATTTAACTTTGAATCCTCCACATCTCCAGTATTAGAAATCCTTATAAAATATCTTTGGCCCTGTTTCATATATTGCTGCATCTACCCTTGTATGTCAGATGATTGATTGAGCCTGCATAATAATCAGATTATTGATGGATTATATGCAGATTATTATTATATCTTAGGTCATTATAAACACATCATTTTTCATATGTAGTGCTTCATGTCGCCTCAGGACTTCTGACATTAACATCTTCCTGCACAGCTTTTGTTAAGAAAATCAATAGTTTGTAAAGCAAGAACTAGTCGCGAAATACAACCACGACTTCAGCACATGTTAAGAGAACTGTCTTGATAGTTGTTAAAAATATATCTTGATGTTGTTTTTTCTTTCGAGTTTCTGTCAGTGTCTTATTTTATATAGCTAATTTTGTTTGTTTGTCATGTAACAACACTCAAGCCTGTGCAAAGCTGGTAATAAGCCCGGGCCAGATGGGAAATGTAGACCCCCATTTCAAACTGTTCATTAAGTATTTTTGTAATCAGTGCTACATGTAAATACCAGGGTGAGTAGGTCCCCTCAAAGTCATAGGCCCATGACAATTGGCCCACCTGACTCCCACCCGCTACCACCCCACCACCCCAGTCATACAATCAATTGATCAGTCCTTTTTCTTAAAATGTATACTTTGTTGAGTGAAGAAAATTTCTCAGAAATTAAGTTGTAACATTGTCTTAAGTCATTGTTAAAACCTAATGTTTAGATACATTTTGATAAACTACATATAGTTCTGCCCCTGGGTTGGGTGGCAACCTTTAAACATCTATATATCACAATCATACAATGTGAATTATGTTAATTTATGCATATTACATTACCACATGTATAAGTAATAGTATACCCACACTTTATGGGGTGTATTGGTGAATATCCTACAGTTTTGGTCATGGGGCCTCCGAGCCGAAGCTGAGGAAGTTCTCACGACCAAAACTGTAGGATATTCACCGATACACTGAGTAAGTATGGGTATAACTTACTTATACATACACTTCAGGTCGAGATATTAAAATAAACTATTATAAATCACCTATAATATAACAAAAATAAGTTATATAAACACAACAGTTTGTGTACATACATGCTCCCATTTAGGGCCATGGTTTTCAAACTACAATCTTGCTGACATGTACATCTGTACATATACATGTGTTTCATGTGCATGTGCTAAACAGTATGTATAGAAAGATACGGAAAATAATCGTTAAAACTTAAATTCCGTAATTTGTGTTACTCTCTAAAAAAAGATTGACTAGAAGTTTTAATCGACATTTTACCAAATTGTTTGTTTAGCACATTTGGATAAAGAGCTGGTTCACAGTGTTGATGGAGAATGGTTCAAGTCTTCATAAGGCACATTATTTTTGTTATCATTTATTTCTATGTACATGTATTTCTATGTATTGTTACAATGATGTTATTGTAATATAATGTTAAGTGTGTAATTTTAATGTCTGTATGTAATAAGCAGTGTTAAATATGTATTGTAAGATATACCTACACTTGTAACTGAAAAGTGTAGGTGTATCGGTGAACACACCTACACTTTAAACAAAAGAAATCATGACAATGAGGCTAGAAGTGTGGTATAATATACCATACAGTAGACTGCATTCATCATACATGTACATGTAATAGCATATTCCTATTGTATGCATAATATTCTGCTGTGCAGAACCATTTCTATCCAAATTTAAAAAAAAAAATTGCTTTTAATTGCATAAATGATTTCTTTGCAGTGTCTGGTTGATTGCATAAGAAAATGCAGAAAACCTTTTTTTTTTCTTTCTAAAGTACCAAAAACAATGCCAAATCTTTTTTTAATGAAATAATCACAAAATAACCACAGAATGAGCATAACCTTATGGTATTTTAGCATATGTTATAGCATTTAGGTTACATGGTCAAAGAATTACTTTATTGTATATTTTTTATTTTTGTGATCATTGTTTAATAAATGTACTTTGATTTTATACCAGATAATGTAAGAATAGTCGAATGATTTTAAATAAGCAATAATCCTGTTAATTGCATGAAATATTTGGGCAATGTGCCTGTCAATTAAGAGGATTCCACAGCATACACATATATGATCCCATGACTTGTAATTTAGAACATATTGCATACATGTACAATGTGGATAGTAGTTAGGGCATGTAACTACGTGTGCATGTATCATTTTCCTTCTTTGAAAAAAAGGAGAAATAATGAAGTTGTGTCTGATCACAACTGGTTCATCAATGGCTGTGGTATGTACTGTCCTGTCTGTAGGAAAGTGCTTATAAAAGGCCCCTTGCTGTTTATCGGAAAGAGTAAAGGTGTTGTGGCAGCAGCGGGTTTCCTCTAAAGAAATATGTTAGAATGACCATAGCTGATGTTAAGATAAAAATCGGTGTGTTCTAGAAGTGTGGTTAAATAAAGCAAACTTTTAATTTTTTTTGGTTGATAATAATTTAACCAAACTGTAATTGTTTAAACACTAATGACTCTTTATAAAGTATTTTAATCCATTATTTTTATTTTATTGTGGTGTACATTTACATACATTGGTTCTGACTTTGGGATAATGAAGACTTTGCCAATGGGGAAGCAAGCTACAGTATTGTAACTCTTGTTCAATTTGTAACCATTCACTGACAAATGAACCAATCATACCACATTAACTTGAAACAAATTATATTATCTCATTTACAAAAAATCTCAAAAATGTGAGTTGCTTGGATTTGCCATTAGACGGCAGAACAAGCTAAAATGTGTTTATTATGTCTCCAATGAAAACTGAAGAATATTAAAGTGGGGTTGTTCATCCAAGTTGTTCTGTATTGATTTTCACTCAATAAAATCAATGTATTTATTTCTATTCTGGTATCCTGTTTTTTCATTAGAGCTTAAGATTATTGGAGGCTCTGGTAACCTAAATATTTATGGAGTTGAGCACTTTGTTAAGGTATTACAATAACTTGTTATTTTTGTTTTGTTATTTATTAGGAGGGACTAGAAACTCTGTGTACTTCATACATGAATGTGTCATAGTACATGTATATTGAATACTCCTGGAAATATGTTTTGACAGAATAAATGTATAATATGCAACCCTAGAATTACAAGGTTCTAACATAATAGGTTATACCTACAAGATTGAAACCTGTAATAATAGAGTCACAAATTCCAGAACCTTTATTATAGAACCTGGAATGAGATTCCTGGTTCAGTTAAATGCATACTCCCACGGACCCTTGAACTAATTAATTTCCAAACAAAGAATTAATTTTAAATATAGACATTTGATTTGTCCATAAAAATACTTCATTCAGCTATTTACATAACCACCGTATCTTGCTTATTATCAATATTTTTGAAATATTAATGAATTATGCTCATGGACAAATAAATCATAACCCATAAACTTGACATGGAATTCCCTATACCATGGTTCACGTAAAATGTCTTGTGTGATATAAAAGCGAGATCTACTATCACAGATACATGTAAATTTCATTCATAATTAATATTTAGAGCACAAAGACTCTTAAATTCCATGGAAGTATGCCTTTAAAATCAGGGATATACATATGTACATACATGTGTACATGTACGTGCATAAGACGTTGATGTACACAACATAAAAACAAAATGTGATTGTTGTTTTCATGCTTCAGCATTAAAACTGTTTTTGTAATTCATGTATATCATCAAACAATGTTATTTTACTACTAATTTTGAATTACACAGTTTAATAAAAATATCTTTAAAACTGAATTGACATGTATTTTTTTAAATATTTATATTCATGTATATATATTCATGTTGCAGAAGTTTAAGAAAGGTACATTAACATTGTATATTTTGTTTTCTCCGAGTGTCTTAAAAGCCAATGTTTAATATCTGTTACATAAAAAATACCTTGATTACTGAATAACATATTTGTGTTTTCTTTTTCAGTCGTCTGTAGTCAGCAAACCAAGCCTCTACCATGCTCTTATTGTTATTTTCCTCGAGTTTTTCGCCTGGGGCTTAGTCACTCAACCAATTATTTCAGTAAGTTGGTACCATATTCGTAATAAAATAATATGCAATTTCAGTTAATTAATAAAAAATACAGACTTTTAATTTTGTATATATACATTTTCAGCCTTCGAAATTCATTCATTTTGTGATGGCATTTAGTTCAAATAATAACAAAGTAAATACCATATAATGATAAAAATGATCAATTTCGCAACAGCTTTTTGCGATGGCATTGCTGATTAATAATACAACACCTTGATTTTCACTAACTGGTTTTATAATAGATTTTTGTTTTTTTCCAGTCCCTTGTTTACAGGAATAAACCCATGTTAATGGATATGACATGGTTTGTTACAGAGTATAGAGAATATTAATTATAGGCAATAAAAGAGAAAGAAAAAACTTTTATCTTAATTATAAAAATACAGTGAACTATTCATAATCAACTTTAAAAACAATCACAGACATTGAGGCATTTTCCATGCCTCCTTGTCCCTTTGCTGTGATGCCCTCTCAAATTCACTTCTAACAAAGGCAAATATTGCTGTGTCCTGTTTTCCTGCTTGCATTATCTTTAACTCATATTTGCCGTTGTGCCTCTGATGTTTCTTCAAAATTGTCTTGGAAGTTGGAGACCTCTCGATTCCTAGAAATCCAAGGCAGTAATCACTGTGCCCACCAAACACTAAAGTTTGACCCCTGTATAATCAATTATACATCTTGTTTCTGTTTGACCTACATGCAGTTCTCTCGAGTTCCTTTGAGCATTAATATACAATGTATATGCAGAAGGATTAAGCTAATACATTTAAATTATTATGAAGCCTTTCAATTTTTGGTGGCAGTTGGCAATGCCATTGTTAAAGCTTCTGTGTAAATGAATTGCGGCAGCTTTATACACAATGCAGAAATAAATGTATAAGCATATTATACATTAAAGTTTGTTTTATTTAACGTCTCTAGAGGACATTGATTTTAATCTTATCACTGGCTATTGGATGTCAATCGTGGTCATTCTGACATATTTATTTAGAGGAAACCCGCTGCCACCACATACATGTAGGTTATTCTTTCCGATAAGCAGCAAGGGGTCTTTTATATGCACTGTCCCATGGACAGTTATCTTTGATAAACCAGTTGAAACAGAAAATAGCCCAAACTGCAAATGGGTTCACTGACAGTGACATATACATATGCTAATTTTTTATATTTTCTTCGCATTGTCCTAGCAAAATGATTTTGCATTGAGAGTTAAATAATAAGTGCCATTGTAATATTAATTTTAATATCAAAGGCTGCAGCTGTATACTTAACATACTGAATGAATCTTTTTCATTTCCATGGTCATATCAGTTTTAAAAAAAAACATCTGAGCTACATTCACACCATACTATATCTCAGTTAGCACCTGCCACACTACAGAAATAGCTCCAGTGTGGGTTTTTTGTTTAATGACACCACTGGAGCACATTGATTTATTAATAATCGAATATTGGATGTCAAACCTTTGGTTATTTTGACACATAGTCAAGTGTGAACCAGCCTCCTACAGGTTTCAAACCACTGTGATCTATTTGAGAGTCCGATGTTCTACCGCTGGACCACTAAGTCTCACATGAGCTCCAATGTGTTTCATAGCTTCAATGTGTTTCACAGCTTCAATGTGTTTCACAGCTCTAGTGGGTTTCACAGCTCCAATGGGTTTCACAGCTTCAATGTATTTCACAGGGCTCTACAATGTGTTTTACAGAGCTCTACAATGTGTTTCACAGACCTGTACAATGTGTTTCACAGAGCTCTACAATGTGTTTCACAGAGCTCTACAATGTGTTTCACAGAACTCTACAATGTGTTTCACAGAGCTCTACAATGTGTTTCACAGAGCTCTGCAATGTGTTTCACAACTACATGTACAATGTGTTTCACAGAGCTCTTCAATGTGTTTCACAGAGCTCTACAATGTGTTTCACAACTACATGTACAATGTGTTTCACAGAGCTCTACAATGTGTTTCACAGAGCTCTGCAATGTGTTTCACAACTACAATTACAATGTGTTTCACAGAGCTCTACAATGTGTTTCACAGAGCTCTACAATGTGTTTCACAGAGCTCTACAATGTGTTTCACAATTACATGTACAATGTGTTTCACAACTACATGTACAATGTGTTTCACAACTACATGTGCAATGTGTTTCACAACTACATGTACAATGTGTTTCACAACTACATGTACAACATGTTTCATAGCTATAATGTGTTTCACAGAGCTCTACAATGTGTTTAACAGCTTCAGTGTG
>JAULBS010005027.1:0-11401 GCA_032355785.1 Symmetromphalus regularis | reverse complement strand
ATAAACCAGTTGTGGACCACTGGTTGGAACGGAAAATAGCCCAAACTGCATATCGGTCCACTGAGAAGGATCGATCCAACGACCGACCGGTTCACAGGCAGACACGCTACCGTTTGAGCAAGATCCCACTCACAGAAATTTTGGAAGGCGCTTCAAAAATATTTTAAACATTTTTAACTTTGGGGAAGTGTTGAAAGTTAAATGTAACCAAATTATAGTGGGAAAAAAATAAGTGTGGTTAAACACCTTTAAAACTCCTTATATTCACTTTTGTTTAGATGTATTTTTATACTCATAGGGAGGAAATTGACAATAACCTCTCCCCTAAACATTGTTCATGTATATAGAAATGTATCTGACTTTTGAGATGGTCCCTTTGATTTGCATGCACATTCTTGAAATTTTGCAAATTAATTAATGATATGTGTATAATATCCCTTAGAATGCAGATAAAACTAAATAAAAATTTTAGATAGTATTTTAGTAATATGAACACAGTTCATGGCTAACTGGCTAAAAAATAAAATTTGCCAAACTGTACCAAATACCACATATCAGCATCCTCCCTCCCCCACGAAAAAATGTTATAATTACAAATGTATAAAAAAATATATTATGCCTAACACAAATAAAATTTGGCAATTTGGTTTAGCAATTTTTGTGCAAAATAAATGCTCTGGAGAAATAGCACACACAGCATTTTCCACCTCAATTTTAGTGTAAGGTTTACTTTATTTTTAATAATAAGAAAAAAATACACCTAAATTTTTTTTTAGTCTGTTGCAAAAACAGTGCCGGTGAGAATGGAAAACTCTGTGGCAATCTCCACAGCATTGCCGATTGCTGCAGGCGATTTCAGTGGTTTTGCAATTGAGTTGAAAAATATAAATATTAGGTATCTTCTTTTTGAATTACAGTTTGTAATACTTTTTCTGTTTCTGTAGGCACATTGATAAAAACCAGAAGAAGTATGTGCAGCGATTGGCAGACGTTGTTGCAATACAAAGTATTTCCGCTTTGCCTGAGAAATGGACTGAAATTCGCCGAATGGTTAAATGGACACAAGAGGCAAGAAAGACTTCTATTTCTAAAGGGCAAATAAAAAATTTGACCAGCTATTCTTTTGCTTATCAGACATGATTCATAAATATCCTGGACCTAAAAAAAAAGGATTTAATTTAGCATTTTAATGATCTAATAATTTATACAAATAACACGGATGATAAAAGTGGCCTTTTATAAAAGAAAATATTTTGCTAAAATATTTAGGGCTATAGGCAAACCAATTTTGTAGAGGCACTAGGTCTAAAAATCATTGTTTAAAATGTATTTTATATAACTTAATAGGGTTATTTTATTCTGCTCAATTAACAATATTATTCTGTAATTTCCATCAGAAACAGTAGCTTGACCACTGTTGCAGTAAAAATAAATTATTTTCAACACTATTTCTTATTAAATTAATAGATTGGGACCTTCAAACAACTTTGAGATATTGAGGTTTTCAAGTTTTATGTTAAAATTTTCAAAGATCATTGTTACTTGTTTGTATAGGAGTTCACCAGGACCAGAATATCAGTTTGAAAGATCAAGGTTTGAGTTATCAATGTTTGATTTTATTATCAGTTGATCAGTCCATTGTATCTTTAAGTTTTGTAGGAGCTGAAAAAGCTTGGTGCAACCTCTGAACTGGCAGAACTTGGGGACTTCACACACCCAGACGGACAGAAGATGCCTCTCCCTCCTGTGCTGATTGGTCATCTTGGTGATGACCCCAAGAAGAAGACAGTTCTAATATACGGCCATCTTGATGTCCAGCCTGCTAATATTGTTAGTTGATCAACTAATTTATAAATATTGAATAAACCCTGTTTAATTCCACATACTTGTGTAAAAGGAGAAATGTCTAAACCAGAAAAATTCTCGACCATTCCCAGTCTTTGAAATGTATGGTGCTAATCACTTATGACATATAGTGAGACTCCTGGTCTTATGTAGACCATGTGTCACAAATACCTTGTTTGACACCTGCTGATTAAACAATGTGTTGGGATGTCATTGGTTCTAACATTGTGATGGGGAAATTTAAATAAAAATAGACCAATATGAAATTTTATTTTTATTCCATTTCTTCTAAACTGCACATTGGTGAATCTGTAATTCAAGATTAAAAAAAATGTATCCTTATACACTCTTAACATAACATATTTTACATGTATATTTTATTTCAACAGGAAGATGGTTGGGACACTGAACCATTTGTCCTCACTGAGAAGGATGGCAAGTTTTATGGCCGAGGTGCTACAGATGACAAGGTACATAATAATAAAACTGTTGAGTCCTACATAAATTTAGCAATCACCAGACTCTCCAGTTTACTTAAACATTGCATTCTGCAGTCAGTTGATGATTACAATCTTGATGTAAACAAACATGTAGGAAAAAAATAAAAAAATCACATCCATTTCAATGCATTTTACACAAATGTCACCTCACTTACAGGATGTGACGGCCAGAATGCATCATCCAATGTTGACAAAATGCACGTATATATACACAAACTACATCCACTTCCCTATCAGTGCTAACTCATCAGTTCAGAATATAAAGCAGATTACCAATGAAGAAAAATACAACAGTGAAACTACAATTTCTCTTGTATATATTTCTGTACTATGGTAAATCATGGGGAGGTCACTCTAGTCTGTGGCTATCTGGGTGGCACACACATTCTATTTGATCCCAGTACCTTCCAGGCTTGAGTCCATTGCTATCATTCTAGGCATCCCTGTCCTAGACCGCTACCTCTTTCACCTATGCATGCCCCAAGTCAAACCAACAGCCTGCATCTCCTGTTTTTTTCTTTCATATTATTCTTATGGAGCTTCTCATTCTCTTGGATTCTGGAGCCACCTAAAAACAAAAAGCATTTATACCAGGAGTTGAATGTTACAGTTAATTTGCCTGGCATTTTATAAATTGGCTTATGTTGCTATTGACAGTATGACAATGATAAATATAAACAAACCTAATTCGTTTAAGATGTGTCTGTATCCAACATATTTTATTTATATATTCAGGGACCCATTCTTGGTTGGATTAACTGTATTGAAGCAATGCAAGAGTTGAAAATGGACATTCCAGTGAACATAAAGGTAAAAATTAGAAAATGGTTTCAGGAAGAAATATTTAAATAATTTGTCAAAAACGATATTGCAGAAAGCTTGTAGAAAGTTGAATGAATTTGCTGTTTAATTAACATTATTAATCCATGATATACTGTTTTTTGTCCTCCGACCAGGAACACCAGTCACCCTGTCATCAGTAAGCTGGGGTTATTTCAACAAACTTTCTTTTTCTGACATTTAAAGGTGTGAGGGGTTTTTGTATTTGTTTTTTTTATATTTGTTGTTTTATGCTATTTTTACATCAGATAGCATAATATTAAGGATTACAAACTGACTTTGTGTGTGTGTTTTCAGTTTTGTTTTGAAGGTATGGAAGAATCTGGTTCTGTCGGATTGGATGAATTAATCATATCGAAGAAAGATACATTCCTTAAGGTAATATTAAAATAAATTATTACATGATCATTAAATCAGATAAAATGTAGTATGGTATTTTAATTAATTTTTGTCTTACCTCAGTAGGTTGGTTGTAGTTATTTTCATTCTTATATCCAATTAAGGTTCAAGCACACTGTCCTGGACACACAGCTCAGCTTCCTGTGCTGTCTAGCCAAGACAGAGGTTAGTGTTAGTAGGAGATACGAAACCTGCTGCCGCCACACTAATGCAGCTACTTGTATCGATAAGCAGCAAGGGATCTTTTATGTGCACTATCCCACAGACAGGATTGCACATACCATGACCATTGATAAACCATTTATGGAACACTAGTCAGCGCTAATGGTATACACCTACCCATTGAACCTTGCAGAGCTCTTGGTTTGGATTAGAGCCAGCACCAAGATTATAAATCCCATAGCTAATCTAAGATTTGATCCCATTACTTTCCAGCTTTGAGTCCATTGGTGTAAAAACTATACTACTAGGTCCAGTCTACCTCCGCAGAGATATAGCTGTTAGTGTTAAAGAATTTATACTGTTTACCTTTATTAATAGCATTCATAAATACTACCGACCTTGGTGGTGCAGTGGTTAAGCTGTCTCTTTCACAGCTGGTAGGTACTCTGATCAAATCTCTGTTGAGGCATGGCATTTTTAATATCAGTGTTCTGATCAATGGTCCACAACTGGTTTATCAGAGACAGTGGTATGTTATGTCCTGTCTGTGGGAAAGTGCATATAAAAAAGATCCCTTGCTGCTAATCGGGTTTCCTCTAAAGACCATGAGTCACAAAATACCATGTCAGATGCCTAATAGCTGCTGAATAAACAGTGTGCTGGGATGTCCTTTCCTTTTTCAGAAATACTATAGTTTAAACTAGGTTGCTTGTTTTATGCAACTACTTGTGCAAATGTAGTATATTCTGTTTTATTTCTTTTTACTTGATTTGTTTTCCAGGGGACTGATTATGTCTGTATTTCTGACAACTACTGGCTAGGTAAAACAAAACCTTGCATCACATATGGCCTAAGGTATGTGGATTTGTATCTTTGTAATTAATTTCCGATAGTCCCCTATTGGTTGCCTGTTTTAATAGTATATTTTGTGGTCATGGTTACAAGACTGAACATATTTTTTTATTTCAGTACTAATCAAGAGGTCATATTTTAAAATAATGACTATGCAATTTTTTTTTACCCCACTTGCTGGTTTATGAAGATCTTGTGATGGGATAATAGCTAATAGGGTCACATTTTCTGTTTTAGGGGAATCTGTTATTTCTTCCTTGAAGTGGAATGTGCTTCAATGGATCTTCATTCTGGTGTCTTTGGAGGAACGGTGTATGTACCTGTCACTTTTATTCTCAGATAATTAGAATTTGCAAGAACGTTTTCACAATACATTATTGTGGATTATTATAAAACTGTCAAATGAACTGCAACATTAATGTTGATTTGTTTTTATGTTTTGAAATTAAAATTAATTTAACTATGACCGTTGCATTTGCCACCACCTTAATTAATTTTGGAATTACCTTCCTTGAGATTACTTAGTAACCACTACAATCTCTTTATATATTTTTTAATATACAAACTTGTATGTTCTACCATATAATAGATTTATAAATTAATCATAGCATAATTACTTTTGGGTAATGAATACCTTTTGTTTGAATGTTAGTTAGGGACAGGACATTAAATAGGGAATATACTGTATATTGTAATGTGTCTGTCTGTGTAAATTGTACATACATTTTCATATAGGCTATGCCTCTTGACTAATCCCAAATGGAACATTTTATGTAGTTAACATTATTTTAACTAAGACAAGAGAGATGTTTTCATGTTTTTTATTTCTGGCAGGCATGAAGCGATGATTGATGTAGTGGCATTGCTTGGTTCGCTGGTTACAAACAAGGGTGAGATTCTGATTCCAGGTATCAATGAATTGGTGTCAGAAGTGACCAATGAAGAGAAGAAACTGTATGAACCGATAGACTTTGATCAAGAAGATTATCGCAAAGACATCGGTGCCAAAAAGCTTATTCATGAGAGCAAAGAACAATGCTTGATGCACAGGTGGAGGTTTCCATCCCTCTCTATCCATGGTATGCTTATTTATGATGTCTTCTGTCAGTTTAAAATATTTAGGAATATTTAATAGAGAGCATATAATTATGTTCAGCCAATAATCTTTGAAAGATACCAGTAATTTAAGTTGAAAGATTTAATTTTGTGTTTAATGGAAGTGATTAATTTATTTTGAAAACTTATCAGAAAATGCATCTCATAGCACATGAGAGTTTAAAAAAAAAGGTTTTCTCTAAAGACCATGAGTCACAGAATACAATATGTCATACACCTAATAGCTGCTGAATAAACAATGTGCTTGGTCGTTATTAAACAAACAATCCTTTCCTTTCTATAATTCTATTTTCACCTGCTATTTCTGCTTTTGACATCACTTGATATTTAAAAGAAACTGGTTTATGTGACATATTTCAATTCATGTGTCTGATACTTTGAGAATGTTTATATTTTGAATATGTTTACACCAATCAGTTTAAATACATTTGGAGTTATGCCCCCTGGCAAATTAATTCCATTCACTTTTTATAATAATCAAGCACATAAAAATTACTGTTATGATCTGATATTAATTTTTATTAACATATTTGTGATATTTTGTGAATATTTATATTTTTAATACTAATTACTTTATCGTTATGATCAGTACAACCATAGTGATATTTATTATATTATTTATTATATATATTTTATCATTATATTCTATATAGTTTACCATATTGTAAATAGCCACTATACAGTGATTAATAATATAAAAAAAAAATTAATTTATACTCCACTGGTCAATATTTATTATTTGTGCAGTGGGGTTGTTAAACCAATATTCAATCAATCAAGCCATAAGTACAATGGTAGATTTTTAATCACCTTATTTTTATTTATATTATTGTTAGGCATCGAAGGGGCATTTAGTGGCACAGGTGCCAAAACAGTTATACCAAAGAAAGTGATTGGAAAATTCTCCATACGTCTAGTTCCAAATCTTCAGCCTGACCAGGTTGAAAAATTGGTGAAAGCTCATATTGAAAAAGTGCACAAAAAGAGCGGAAGTCCAAACACAGTCAAGTAAGGACATAAATATTCAGCAGAGAACTTGAGTTGGTTGGCAGAAATATACTTAATTGATGAATAATTCATTTAAAAATGTTTTATTTCCCCACAGGAAATTTGGTACCTGTAATGTTATGAAATAAATTTTATATGACAATACCCCGCCACTCCACCTTTAAAAAACTGAACTTCAAAAACACATTAATTACCCCCCCCACCTAAAAAAATTAATAATAAAAAACTTACAATGTACAGTTTATATCCACTTATGGTAGTCTTGATATTTTATCCCTTTTTATAAAAATATTTTTAATTTTATTAAACAAACAACATACATCTCTATTGCAGGTGTTCAATGGGCCACGGAGGCAAGTATTGGTTGAGTGATCCGAATCATCCACATTACATGGCTGGCAGAAAGGCTGTAAAGAAAGGTAAAACATTAGAATTTTTATGAAACCATACCAACCTTGATGCTGTAGTGGTTACGCTATCAAACCCATAGCTAGAAGGTACTAGAATCAAATCTCAGTTGAGACATATTTTTAATCTTAGTACAGGCTCAAAGGGTTTATCAAAGGTTGTTGTTTCTGCTATCCTGTCTGTGGGATGGTGCATATGGAAGATCACTTGTTGCTTATCGGTAAGAATAGCCACACAAACATGGTGGCAGCAGGTTTCGACTCTCTTACTAAAACTGTGTCAGCACAGCACAAGAAGCGGAGTTGTGTGCCCAGTATAGTGTGCTTGAACCTTAATTGGATATAAGCACAAAAATGTACAACCAACCAGCCGTGTACAATATATTTGAGAGCCATCAAATGAAAGTGATCCAGGGTGCCGTTTTACAGATGTATTGTTTCTTCGATCAACCTTGGTGAGTTATGGTCAATATTAAGGCAGCATACTTAAAATTTACAAGCGTTTTATGAAACTATCTTAATACAATTGTAACTCCTACCTTACTAAGAATGCAATCTTAGCCCAAGTTAAAAATCTTTTTTTCAAAGAAATTACAAATATTTCTTAGCAGCTAGTTAGAGTTATGTCCCTTCATTTATTGTGTGGAATAGTTGTTTAATGTTATTACATTTTTTCCAGTGTTTGGTGTGGAACCTGATATGACTAGAGAAGGTGGTAGTATTCCAGTAGCTTTGAGCTTTCAAGAGGCTACAGGCAAGAATGTGATGTTGCTGCCAGTTGGTGCTTGTGATGATGGTGCTCATTCTCAGAACGAGAAGATAGACCGAATAAATTACATCAATGGAGTAAGTTGCATTTAGTGTTTCATCGAAAGCTTGTAGTTACCCACTGATCCATCCAACCACCCACTGATCCATTCATCCATCCATCAACCAAATGTTTGCTCAAAATGTTCTCAACTGAATATTTAGATTATATTTGGTTGACATGCAGGAATGTGTACAAATAGCTGGATGAATTGTTTGGAACTTGTCATCTTGAAAAAACTGCTTTAGAAGTTTTATGTTGAACTCCTCTTAAAATGGACACTAGGAAGATTGCCTGTTTCATTATGTAATGGTGTGTTTTGTGAAACAAATTCCATCACATTGACCATTGTCACATATTTGTATCCAGTCAATATCTGTGCACCTATTAAACTGTTTTTAAAAGGTTTTTTATATTCCCGATAAATATTTAATATTTATGTAATATTTATGGTCCTTTAACTTTGTGTAATACCAAATAAAAAGAAGACAAAAGTAACAACTTTTTTTATTTTCAGATAAAGCTTCTTGGAGCATACATGGATGAAGTATCAAAGCTTTCATGAACAAGTATCATATAAAAATAAAAATTATTTTATGAAGGACATAATTATTGCTTTTGTTACAGTTATGGAATCAAGGTGACCTGTGTAATGTGAACTTTTATACTGTGTATATATATATATTGTGATTATTAAAAACATTATTATACCATAAACCTCCATATATGGATCCATTCTTTATATATTGGTTAAGTGATGTTTCTTCCAGAACACATTCCTGTACTTGTACAAACATGATTGTTCAGTGTTAATGTATTGATTATATTGATATTATATAAATATTTGTTACTGTCGCTAATTACATGATTCATATGGGTCATTAAATTATGGGTTTAAAAAATCCAGTATTGGAAATATTGAAATCAGATGATATTTTTATGAATGTTGTAGAAAGTCATATTAATTCTGGATTTAAAAATATAATATATGTTGTAATTGTTAATGTAATTGTTAATGTATTTGTTTGACCCTAGGATATTTTTTAGTATTTCTTTACTTTTTTAAATTATGATAGCTCATAAAATTTATGGTAGTTTTGTCTACTCATAAAATTGTTAAGACTATTTAGGAATAAGCTCATGAAAAATAGAGCAGTTTTAAAAAAAAACATTTAAATTTAAACTTTGGTCATTGAGACATCGAGTGAAGTTAGATACATACATATTTGTGGAAATACAAATGTAGTATGAATATTCTAGATGCCTTAACAATAAAATTAAATTTTATGTGTGATGATCAAAATCATGTTTGCTGTATTACAAATGATTCACAATGATTTAAAAACATATTTCTTCTGTGATAAAAAATAAAAGTCTTACTCAGTGTACAATATGTATTGATGAAATAAATAAAAGATGAGTATTCATGCTTGGTATAATCACAACGTGGCATTATCTACAGCCACAGGAAAGATCTTACATCACTAGGCAGTAGTAATTTGTCTATTATCATGTTCAGTTTTAAAGCCAAAACCTGCATGTCTATCCTGGTTGGTCACTATTGGCAAAACAGTACTTGCTTGAAACATTTCCTGAGATATATGAACATTTTGAGAATTACTAACATCCATACCTGTCCTAGGGAGCTTAACTCCATGCATTAACTCTGTATAACATCTGTTGAATGCAGGGGCATTAGAACGAAATTAATATTGGGAGGGGGTGCTGCTCCTGTTTCTGAACATTAGCATTTGCAGGTGAATAATTCAAAAATGAATAAAGAACATATTTATGAAAATTATTGGGGGCAGCTGTTGCTTGTTAGTCCCCCACCCATCAACCCCACCAGGCTCCAACGTCCCTGGAATGTACGATGTTGTATTAGTCGATTCCTAATTCCACTCACAATCTGGAGACTTCTTTTGGCATTCATAGAATTAAAAGGGTTACAACTCTCATCCAGAATGGGCCCAGACAATACCAAAGACAGTTTGTTAGTTTTGTTTAAAGACATCACTAGAGCACATTGATTTATTAATCATCAGCTATTGGATGTCAAACATTTTGTCATTTTGATGCAAAGTCAAGTGTGAGCCAGCCTCCAAAGGATTTTGAACCACTCTTCAGGTTGAGTCTGATGCCCTACCACTGGACCACGGAGGCTCATGCTAAAGACCGACCCTGAAATTCAGATGTTGTTGCACCAGCACTTAATTGCCATCACTAAACCAGCCTCCATGGCACGGTGGTTAAGCTATCGGACTCGAGGCTGGTAGGTACTGAGATCAAATCTCAGTCGAGGCATGGGATTTTTAATCTTAGTATCGGCTCCAACTGAGAGTGAGTGCTCCACAAGGCTCATTGGGTAGGTGTATACCATTTACATCGACCAGTGGTCCACAACTGGTTTAACAAAGGCCGTGGTATGTGCTATTCTGTCTGTGGGATGGTTCATATAAAAGATCCCTTGCTGTTTATTGAATAGCAGAGGGTTTCATGTCTCTTACTAACACTAACCTCTGTCCTGGACAGACAGCACAGGAATCTGAGTTGTGTGCCCAGGACAGCGTGTTTGAACCTTAATTGGATATAAGAATGAAAATAAATACAACCAACAAACGATCACTAAATCCTTTTATTGTTGAAATGGAACAGTAATTTCAAAAACATGATCATACTGCATAATATATTTATATTTTTTAAACAACCGTACTAAGCTGCCACAAACCAATTTTATGATAGCACATCTTATTGCTGCTGCAATGTTCAAGGGTTGCAGAAAGTTGCCTGTGTGCTAAAATCAATGCTGACCACTTGTTCCATCTTTGGATATTGTAGACCACTATAATCACTTGATTTCAAAATCTCATCAGATGCTTAGTTTTTCTTCATCAGTATAGTTAATATTTTATGCATTTGTGTTTTTTTCATTGATTTTGATTTACAATATGCTAGTCAATTGTTTTTACTTCATTACAAATCAAAATGTGCAATTCTCCCTACATTATTACCTGTGAAATATTTTTCTTTTTGTATTATGAATGGTAATACATGTAATTAAACCACTATAATTGTGAACATAAATTATTTCTGTACTATTTTTCTAATATTTCCATTTATTTTTGTACAAGTTTAATTCATCTTCTTTTGTTAATAAATTGTCTAATACTTTATGTATTGATTTTATTATACTTTTTCCACTTTCTTGTTTATTCATTCATTGCAATTCAGGATATTATATACTCAACCAAAAAAGATAGTATGCATGTAATCAATAGTCATTTATTTCATAAACCAGATGACATTCATAGCAGAAATTCTGAAATTAGATAACCACACCATTTAGGAGGTGTGTGTACAGTAATATCATAAGTTGTGCACGTGCTTGCTGCGGGTGGGCCATTACTGTGACCACCCCATGAAACACACCCATGTCCATCCCACTGCCCCCCCTCCCCACCCTC
>JAULBS010005016.1:0-11401 GCA_032355785.1 Symmetromphalus regularis | reverse complement strand
CTCTAAAACATATGTCAGAATGACCATATGATTGACGTCCAATAACCGATGATAAAATATAAATCAATGTGTTCTAGGTGTCGTTAAATAAAACAAACTTTACTGTTAACACAGATATATACATGTGAATCTTTTGTATTGATATATTGTAAACTGAGATTGAGTCAATATTGAGTCAATATCACACATCTTCAAGGAACATTTATTACCTTTTCTACCTGTTGGATTCTGATTTTCAAAAAAAAAAAAAAAAAAACACCAACTAATATGTATTTTTGTATAAACGACAAAATTATTTGTAATAGAAATAAATATCACAACAACCAAGATCTGAATAATAATGATTTTCTATTAAAATATGTTAATATAAATTACATGGAGGTGTGTCGTATACATTTGGTTTATGTATTGTAATTTATAATTAAAACCATTAGATATGCATCAGTTATTGTTTTTGTTCTTATTGACAAAGTGTAAAAAAGTGAGCTCTTCCCTGTTATTGGTTAGTTTATCACTATCTAAAGATGAAAGTTTGTTCTGCTTCTCGAGTTGTATTGTTCTACAGATTGTTCAGCATGACGATAAACCATGTTAAAGTTCATACAATGTTTGCTAACTGGCTTGATTTCATTTCCTATGATGAACATTCCTTAGCTAGACATTTAGTTTATTTGTCATTGTTTTTAATATTTGTTTTTTGACCAGTGACTAATGTATTGAAGTCTGTGGCATGTGTTGTCTTTTCTGTTGGGTTTATATAAAGGCTCCTTGCTTCTAATTTAAAAGACTAGTTGTACACAACTGGTTTATCAAAAGTCATTGTTTGTGCTATCCTGTCTGGGATAGTGCATATAAAAAATCCCTTGCTGTTTATCGGTAAGAGTAACCATATTAGTGTGGCAGGAGCAGGTTTTTTCTCTCCTACTAACACCAATCTCTGTCCTGAACAGACAGCATAGGAAGCTGAGTTGGGAGTTTAGGACAGCTTGCTTGAACTTCAGTTAGATATAAGCACAAACATACATGTAGGTACAAACAACAATAATCTAATATGGCAATACGATGTTTCTTAGGTAGATCATTTGTCATAAATACTGTATGTTTGACATCTACTAGTAATAGCTACTGATTAAACACTGTTCCTGGTTGTTGTTATTAATAATTATTTTATATTGGCCATTTGGAAACAAATACTTCTTTTGTCCCCTTCATGAGACAGACAGGTTTCATTTCCAAATTTAAGACTGAAAGCCAATATTGTTTTCAGTTAACATATCTGAATTGTCATAAGCAGAGGAAGAAAATAAGAAATATTTCCACTTCCTTGTGGGATTAGTAGTCTTGAAGGTTACTGGACCACATAAACAAATCGCATCTTCATATTACTTACTGAAACCGTGTGACCAGCAAATATACTATTTGCTACATTTTGTGGCCCTTTCCAAGATGACAAACTTGCTAGGATGCTGTTCAAGGAACATAAACATAGTAAATGTTTTCTTATGTAAAGAAATGTAATGAAAATATACTGGTCCAGGGGACTATCATCATTCGAATTTTAATTGTCTACAGCAATTTATTCTTATCTAGGGTAAGGGGCAAGCATTTGTTCCTCTTCCAGTTAATAAGGGAAATATTTTCTTATGATTACAAATCAAAATGATGATACTGTGCATCAGTTGTGCGTGATGATTCGTTTTGCTAGGGGTGTCAGATTTTTACTTTATCCTGTGAGCTTCATGTTAGAAGAAATACACATGTTGTGTCATAATATTTATTTTACAATCTGAAAAAAAACCACCATAACATTTTCAAATTATTTGTAGGTTTCAAGGGTAAAGCAAAACCAAATCTTCTGAAACAAGAAACCCAGAGTTTAGCCTGTTTGTTCAGAATTCTGTTCCGCATGTATAATGACGAAACAAGGACTGATGACTGGCCAACAATTGAGAAACGTTTAATAGAGTAAGTACCAAGAGCAAATACTCTACCATTGAACTAAATCCAACCCCGCCATCCCATCCCCTAGTTGATCTATGTTTTGTAAAAGCTTTACCATTTGCAACATACTAGCCGAGTAGCTTAATGACAAGATGGTGTTGTTAATCCATGCCATATAAGTACTTATCTGAGCTAAATACCAGCCAGGTAGCTTAATGACAAGACGGTGCTGTTAATCCATGCCATGGAAATACTTACCTCTAGCTAAATACCAGCAAAGTAGCTTAATGACAAGACGGTGCTGTTAATATATGCCAAGTAAGTACTTACCTCTAGCTAAATACTAGCAAAGTAGCTTAATGACAAGATGGTGCTGTTAATATATGCCATGTAAATACTTACCTCTAGCTAAATACCAGCAAAGTAGCTTAATGACAAGACGGTGCTGTTAATCTATGCCATGTAAGTACTTACCTCTAGCTAAATACCAGCAAAGTAGCTTAATGACAAGACGGTGCTGTTAATCTATGCCATGGAAATACTTTACTGCTAAATTTATTCATACCAAGAAATAAAATGTATTGTTTTTTTAAGGATCTGTCTTGAAACTCTGGAGTATTTCCTGTCTCTACAGTCAGACAGTCACAGAGAGGCTTGGAGTAATCTTATGTTGCTGCTTCTTACCAGATTGCTCAAGATGTCTGATGAAAGGGTTTGTACTGCTAATAATAGACTGCTGAACATCTTAAAATCTCTGTCTGAAATATAAACAGTTTAAAATTTTAATGTTTATAAACTTATTTTGGATTGTTTATAGGACATATTGGGAAACTAGTTCTTTTGTAAACTCTTTATTGATATGGTACATGTAAGTTATAATAGAAGGTAAAATATAGATAAAAAAACAATTTGCAAGAAATAACAGTAATTAAAACATGTTGAAATTTCAGTAAATGTATATTAACACATTTTCACTAAATGTTGAATCCTTTTTTTTGTTCTCTTTTTTGCAAGAGTTCAAGATTTATTGTCATGTTTAAAAATAAAAGTTTTTTACTTCTCATTTTTATAAAACAAATTGTGTTAATTGAAAAATAAAATTAAAAGAGAGTATGTAAGAACATCTATTTTTTTTTTAATGTTACCTGTATAGCATTTTTTTCTTAGATATTTTAATTACAATAATTGCTATTAATTTTTTCTTTTTTTTCTCTTTCAGTTTCGTGTTCACGCATCCATGTATTATCTATATATTTGTGAAATGCTCATGTTTGACATGAAACTGGAAATGCGATCTATTGTGAAAAAATTTCTTCTGCGTGTCGGACCGATATTCAACATAGTGTCCAAGTAAACCAAAACAAAAACTGGAAGTGCTTTTCATTATGAAAAAATATATATATCTTATTGCATTAGTTTTCAAGAATGTCAAATCGGTCCAATAACATTGAATGTTTTATTTTAACATCAGATTTGCCACCTATATCACCATGATGTTTATACTGTAGTTCTGGATATTTAATGTACAGTTATAATAGGTATCGATGTTTGTAGAGAAGATGTCAGTGGTAGATCCAGCATACTAAAATCAGGACCATGTCCAGTTGCTCATCTCCTATGCATTCCTGTAACCAGGTATACATTGGTAACATGAACACAGACTATGTGCCTGCTGCCATCACCCACCACCACCACCCCTAGGCAGAGGGACCTCTGATTATTCCATCCCTCAAGTGGAAGCTGTTCAAATAAATTTTGAAACATCTGTTGCAGAAAAGGATAGCCAAATCATATGCACCTTTTGGTTTTTTTTTTATTATCCTATATTAAAAAGATGTGGGCCATTTTATAGTAGTGTTAAGGTTTAGTTAGTACATCACAGCAATACTGATGATACATTTACATATCTAATGCAGTCATGAATTATATATGTATATAGAGAGAGAGAGCTTACATATATATATACTATTTTAGCAGGGTAATCATGAGTAATCAATTAAATCCATTTTCTTTTAAACCATTTGTGTATCATTTGAGTTGTTCTGTTATTTCATGGATTGTATGTAAGTACCTCGTAGGAATACAACAGTTACTTCTTGGATGTTAATAGATGTTGGTGCATAGTCATCCTGAATCTAAAATTCTCTTTATTATAGGCATGTTAAATTATATGATATTATTATCACTTTTTTGTTAATTCTGTCAGACACTTTAACTTTCTAGCATTTACATCTACCCAAACTGTTTTCTAGTCGGTAAAGCTAATATTAAGAATAGTGGGCCAATGGCAATACTGTACGAAAATGTGTATGATTAGGAAATGGTCAAGTAAAGTGAATGATTCCTGAACTGTTTTGTAACTCATTTATTAAAGTTAACACAAGAAAGAAACAATTAAAACTGATTCATGCTAAATTTTAAACAAGGAGTTAAATTCAATTTAAAATATATTTCAGATGTCATAGTAACAGAATTATAATGTATATAATTTCAGAATATGACCTTTGTTTGTTTTCACTATTATTATTTTCCACATTTTAGTGAAATTGATTTAGAAATGAAGCTGAAAGTTACTAATATGTATATGGATATTACACTATTCTGGCCATTAAATGCAGTTAGTTATTGTCTGTCCTTAGATAATAGCTTGTAAATATAGAATAACAAATGTTAAACATTTGGTTTGGTACATTTGAGCAATATTAGTCAGAAAAGATTCTTTGAAAAGGTTGAGTACATGCACTTTATTGAATAAGAAATTACTACAATTAAAAATATCTAAACATATTAACATGTTAGCTGCCAATTACGAGTATACTTGTATTTGTGGTTTTCATATTTGAGCTAGTACGAATATACTAGTAGCAAATATAAGCTTGAGTTATGTCATATTACTAGCCAGGGGAAATAAATGTATAAATCGATAGTAGCAGTGGTAGAGAACACCATTGCTACTGTCGATTTATACATTGATTCACCCTGGCTAGTAATAGGACATAATTATAACTCAAGCTTATATTTGCTACGAGTATATTCATACTAGCTAAAATATGAAAACTGTACTCGTAATAGGCAGCGAATGTGTTAATCTGATGATGGCAGTATGTGGTTAAATTGTACTGTTTGTATGCAGAGCAGTTTATTACAATTGAAGAGTTTTCATAAAATTTGCTCAATCCACTTGTATAAATGGAGAAAATCATATAAATTGGTATGTTGTAGTTATTCATTGGTAACATTGAATGACACTATTATTCATTTTTGTTACCTAGGGTCTCATGTATACATTGGGGATTGTAAAACATTGTTTTTTCAGTTTGACATCAAATTTACTTAGCAAGATTTGCAAAAACATTTTTCAAATGAAAACGAGTTTGTGCAGTATGTAATTATTATTATGTGATGATTAAGAAAAGCAGTTTTTACATTTTTATTGTTAAGCTTGTTTTAAAATTCCACTCTATATAACAATCTCCTCTCTACACTTAATACATCAGGTAATATCCCACCCTATTGTGTTGCTTTTTGTATGTAAAGGCCAGCTGCTAATAAAAGTCATAAATGCTGCTTCATAAGTTCAATGTTATTTAAGGTTTGACTGTTGTTTCATTGAAAAGTAAAATATATATGTGTTTGTTATAAAAAGAAAGTATAATTTAATATATTTTGCATGCATATTAATTAAGTTATGTTTTGTTAAGTTTTTGCTACTTATTGGAAATCAGAAATTAGTAGTAATGTTCAAAATTCTATATTTTGTCATGAATTTATATAATGATAGGTCCTAGGCCTGATAGTGAAATATGTCTGAAAATTTGGTACGTAAAAGTAACAACTTAATTATGTTTTCCATCAATAAAACCATCAGACTATTTTGTTTTTGTGTCCATGTTCCAACTACAGCATTCATACACTATCAACATGTAGACTTTTTTTTTGAAAGCAAAAATAATATATATATATTTATTTAGGTATGTTGTTTTCTATGTCCAGCTGTCCTGTAATGTTTAGTATATGAGTTTAGTATCTTTAAAGAGAAAGAGAATGTTTTCTAAAAATTATTTCACTATTCACACCATAAAAATTCCAAACTATTTTATTTTATAATTCAAATCCAAAAAAAAGTGAGTTCTTCTTGATATTCTGTGGTAAAGTTTAAAATTATAAGTACCATATAAACAACTCTTCATAATGTTGGAAAAATATATTATTTATCAAAAAAATACATTCCAGGAAGCTGTGACAGCATTCTTAATCACCATCAAAACAGATAAGATGATATCTTTTGGCAAAAGATGAACATTCCTTGCCTTGTGGTTATCAAGTGTTGTTCACCAAATTGATGAAATCATGTGTAAGTTTATATAAGAGAAAGAATCCGACATTGTTGTCATTTAATCACTGTTAATGCTCTAGATACATGTATTAGTGAAATGTTTTCATTTAGTTAAATTAAACATAATTTGTTTGTTTTTAACTGTGTTGTCTTTTAAAATCAACTTCTAGCTTTTATCTCTTACTTTAAGTGACTTTCAACACTACTGGTAGCTTCTGTTTTATTCCAGTAGTATAATTTATTATCAGTTATAAATCACAAGATATTGCTTTAGTCTAGATAAAATTAGAATTGTTCACATGTAATTCACATATACACGTTGTTTATGTATATATTTATTTTATTATGTTTACGTTTTTGTACTGAAAAGGTGTAGATCGCTAAATGTTTGTATATAATGCAATGTATATGTCTTAATTTTCAGTTTGTTTCATTAAATTTTGTTCAGGTGTAGATGCATGTGTAAAAATATGTTTGGGAAAAATTGTTGAGAATAATTATGATGTTCGGTATAGTATTTTAGTACATTTGAAAGTTTCAACACATTGTAAAACAAAATATGAAGATTTCAAAAATAAATTTGAAATTTTTGAAGAACACATTTTAAAAAAATAGTTTTTAAACTCATACTGTCAAAATACATTTTAAAGTATATGCAATTATTTATTAGTAAGAAAAAACGAAAGTTCACAGCTGCCACAAGTACTTGACTACTACAGTCAGTAATCACACTGCAATTAAAAACTTTAGAATGACAGTTTGTGTAATATAATGCTATTGAAGATGAGTTCCATTTTATCTTTGTTTTATGTTATTCTGAGTGAATAAGCAAATACATTACAAGATTTCCTCTGTGAGCTGTTTTTAGCATTGCCTTACTGAAAATTATACAAGAACATTTAAAAATGAGTAATTATTATTGTCGCAGTTGTAAAATTGAAGAATATAATGGTTTTCAAAGACTACAAAAACCTTTAGAAAAATGATAAAGATGTCATTTTGTCTAAACTCTTTGAATATTGATATCACAATCACTTTGTAACAGCTGTTATATGCTGATGAAGTCCATTTCATAAACAAGAACGTGTGATGATAATACAAATATTATGGCACCATGTAATATTTATATCATTCTAGTAATATATGTAAGCAAAACATGTAGCATCAAATTGACAAAATGGGCCCATTTCTAACTGTTTTCATAAAGTGAAGACTTGCAAAAATCTTCTTTTTTTATTTTATGTCATCTCATTTACAAACTCATTTATAATTTCAGAAATCTATTGAAAGAAAACACATGAATGTGTTAAACAGATACAATTTTAACATTTCACACAAAATATCAGTCGTATTTTTCAACAACTGTATATGTTCATATACTACTGTATAAATGAATTACCTTGTGATACAGTCATGCATTTATGATGGGAATTAAACTTAAGGATTTTGTAGTTAATGGTTTATATTTATCAACTAATAAAATGTACAAAATTTAATATCCAAATGTATATTCTTAAGATTGTACAGCTATTACATAATGTACCTGTCAATAATTTTATTATCTTCGGACACTTGTTTGAGAAATAAAGTATTCATTTAATGTGTTTATTCATTTTGTATATATTATATTTGAATTTTTGGGATGAGCACTCATCATGTCTTGGAGAATAGGTAAGGTGACTAATTTTGGTTAAAACATAATAAGACCTTTTTAGGCTGTATTATGCTAACTGATGTCAATGAAGTTGTTTTGGGTGGAGGGGCGTCATTTTTAGGTTAAAATATAAATTTAATGTGTGTACACTCAAGATATAGGAGTTTTGACAGGTTGTGGTAAAAGTTGGTGTTAAGACATTAAAAGACATTAAAATACAAGAGAGGTTGAAGGACACATCCGAAAGTGTGTTAGATCTGTTTGTAATGTATAATCATAATTTAAATGATAGGCAGAGGTACTAGGGTCCAGACTAATTAAATGCCCCAACACACATACACATCTGCTTGTGGTGTACATAAACAACTTAACATCATGAAAATGAAAGTACAAAATGAAAAAAGGTGCAAAGTGAAAATCATCTGTGCAGTATTTTTACAAAAAGATAAGTTTTCAAGAGAACCTTACCCTCTGAGTGTAGCACTTAATACGGTCTGGGAGAGAAAGAGATCTATTTTCATTACTTCATATAAACTATGGCAGTACATGTGATCTTTTTCTTTAAAGTGCAACATGCAGATTATGTGTATGTTGATTTTTGACAAGTTGCATAGAGAAATGCATACAAATATCTGGCGGTGTGGCACCTATAATGTTATTTTTGGATCGTATTTATTTTAACTTATTAAACAAGTGGGGAGTTAAAATAGCTTAAATTATTTGTTTACACTTGGCACCTAGTCCAAAATGGACGGGCTGCTTATTGATTATTGGTTGGCATCCCGTCCAATGTGGGCCACATACCCGCTAAAGAGCAAAGACCCTGCAATTTACTGGCTACAAACGCTTGTTTCCTACCAAAACATTACAAGAAATATGTAGATATACAATAAAATTGCCAACTTACGCGCTTATTACATCCCTTTTCACAGTAAATCCCACATTATCCACTAATTTTGCCTTCAACTGTTGATCGATTTAAAAACTAACCAATAATCGAAGCATTAAGTTCCTGAACTAACTTGGCACCCCATAACATCACGCAAACTGACAACCGTTAATAAAGTTTATATTACATTCATGTATATGTTTATATTTTTTAACATTTGTATAGTTTGTTGGGGTAAATAGTCGGACCCCTTGATTCCTTGTACGTTTATGATTCTTCATGTTTTAGTGATTTGCTCCTTTTTGTATACATATTTATATTTTGTGTATATATAAAAAAAAAATATCAATAATTAAAATTAACTTGTACACGTTTTTGTTGTCAATCGTTTATTGGGTATTTCCTTGTGTGGGGGTGGTGCGGGGGTGAATACAAAATGATGAGTACTGTTTTGTTCAACTTAGGGCCGGTTTCGCTAAAAAAAAATGAGGGTGCCGTTTTGTGCAAATCGGTGCCGTTTTATCCAAGCAAACTGATCCCGATCGATAAATTATGTTTTGTTATCTGTATTATTTAAAATAGTTTTGTATGCATTTACATTTTGTACACATATTGCTGACACTATTAAACAACTGGCTTAACACTGAGGCGAAAAGACACTCCTTTAGAGTAAACGGAATAAGGACGAAACGACTGGTGCGAACGAGTTTTAGGGCGAAATTACAGGATTCGTTGCAAGGCGTAGATGGAATGGGCCGGAGTGTTCCGAATAGGTTCGTGAATCGACGGAGATGTACCGAGTGCCATTGATTGGTTGGATGGTTCGGCTTGCCAAAGGCTCGCGGGAATTTCAACGAATATGGCTACTGTTTCTGAAAATTTGTTTGATGAAAACCAACAAAAGGGAAAACCTGTTAAAGATTTAATGGTGAAATAACATTAACAATTTTTGGGGGAAATTGAAAGTTTGCAATTTGATACTGTAAAACTTGTTAAGATGTGTCATTATAAAATTGACTTAAGAAAACCCCTCATTCAATCATTGCCTCCGACATGAACATGTTTCACCTGTAAAAATAACAAATATTTCCAAGTTTGCGATCTAACATTTCGTGTTTTGTTCTTAATAATTATTTTCACTAATACTATCCCTTAATAAATTTGATGATCTTTTTTTAATGTAGGCTCATGCAATCAAATTCTTCATTTCCTTTATATGAGAATGATACAAAGAAAAAAAACAAAGTTACACGTCACTTTATCAAGTTTAACTTTAAATGGTAAATTTAAGATGTGTTACAATCTTATTATTTGGTTTCATAATGTGTCCCAGTTGTTGGAGTGGCAAGAGTTAGACTAGTTCAGGAACTTAATACTTATTGGTTATTCCATTAAGTTCAGCTGACGACCCCTACAATCTAATGGTGCGATTTTCTGGCAACAAATGCTTCAGTTTCCGACCAAAATATATCTAGATATATAATAAAATTGCCAACTTACATGCTTATTACATCTCTTTTCACAGTAAATCCCACAGTATCCACTAATTCTGCCTTCAACCGCTAACACATTAAAAACAACATTGAACATTGTGGTCGAATAACTACGAAACTTTCAGTTCGTCCGCTATCTCTCTGGATTCATTAAAAAATAAAATAAACCAGTCACAATATAATATATTACTATTTTTATTTACAACATGAACCGCCACTCTGCCAACAATCCCTCCCTTCATTTCCCATTCCTTCCCATCCATCTCCTGAAAGTTTCGTATTTTGTGACGTATTTGTTCGACCACCATGTTTTTTTTTAATCTGTTAGCGGTTGAAGGTGAAATCAGTGGATACTGTGGGATTTACTGTGAAAAGGGATTTAATAAGCGCGTAAGCTGGCAATTTTATTGTATATCTACATATTTCTTGTAATGTTTTTGTCGGAAACTGAATAGTTTTTAGCCAGAAAATTGCAGGGCTTTGCTCTGTAGCGGGTATATGGCCCACATTGGATGGGATGCAAAACAATAATCAATAAGCAGCCCGTCCATTTTGGACTAGAGTTAGACATAACTTAAAACTAAGTCAAAATGTTTCATCTTGCCAGTACAATGTTAACAATGAAAAGTAGTTATAGTCTGTTTACACTACTTTGTACTTGCAACATAGATATTTGTTGTCCAGAACACCAGACGGGCTGCTTATTGGTTATTGATTGGCATCCAGTCCAGTAAGGGCTAAACTCAGGTAACGGAGCAAAGCCCTGCAATTTGCTGGGAAGAAATGCTTCACTTTCTGACCAAAACATTACAAGAAATATCTAGTTATACAATAAAATTGCCAACTTACATGCTTATTACATACCATTCACAGTAAATCCCACAGTATCCACTGATTTTCATCTACAACAGCTGACACATTTTTTTTTAAAATAGCGGTCGAACAAATACATCCCAAATACAAAACTTTTAGGAGAGGGAAGGGGAGGAATGGGAAATTAATGGAGGGATTGTTGGAGGAGTGGTGGTGCATGTTGTAAATAAAAATAGTAATATATTACATTGTGACTGGTTTATTTTATTTTTTAA
>JAULBS010005005.1:0-11402 GCA_032355785.1 Symmetromphalus regularis | reverse complement strand
CTCACTTTCTCTCGTGAGGTATGATTAAAAACACACTCGTTGAGATATAATTGGCATTCTACAGGATCTCTTTACATAATCTCTATGATTGTAAGAGTTTAAATCGTACATCACTCACTTTCTCTCGTGAGGTATGATTAAAAACACACTCGTTGAGATATAATTGGCATTCTACAGGATCTCTTTACATGATCTCTATGATTGTAAGAGTTTAAATCGTACATCACTCGCTTTCTCTCTTGAGGTATGATTTAAAAACACACTTGTTGAGATATAATTGGCATTCTACAGGATCTCTTCAAGTAATCTCTATGATTGAAAAAGTTTAGGAAAAAGATTTTAAAAAGAAAATAAAAATGTTATGAATCAAGTTATAATCAATAAAATGTTTTAATACTGCATAAAAAAAGGCAATTAGAATTTTTTTTAATAATGCTCTTGGCAATAAAAAAAAAAAAATGTATTCAATAATTGGATTCTGATGAATTATTAGAAATAAATTTTTTACTGAAGAAAATAAAAACGTGATCCATTTTAGCTACAATATTATATTGACTAATTGTCTCTGGAAAAAATATGCAGGTACAATGTAGGCTAATTATTTGTTTACTAGCAATCATAGGGTTTTTCATGCGCATTTTCTCACACACTGTATTTATTGTTTTTTTGTTGGGGTTTAAAAAAAAAAAAAACCTTATTTTGAGGGGGTGGGATTGTGTTTTTAAAAAATATTTCGAACCACTGGTAAGAACAGGAAAACGGTTGAGAATCAATAATAAATATATGAAGCACAAGTTGACTTATTATTTGAATGGAGAGCAGACATATTTTTCAGAAACAAATAATATTCCTATTTCAAGATAAATATTTTTAATGTAACTCCTCTGTACATAGACTAAGCTGAAAGATGCATGCCTCCTGTGGTAATACACAATGACAGTTGTACATGTATCTTTTAGAAAAATATACTTTTTATTCCAAAAATACACCACTTCATGCTAGTCCAATCAGAAGAGAAAGCAAATATATTTTATCACTTTCAATCACTCAAAGTAAGTTTCCACAGAGCAACAGAATTTCATCCACAGTAGCCATTTTCTGATGATGAAATGAACTCTGATTAATTGGAAGTGATTTAGCTCAAGACAGAGGTATTTTGTAGAGATTATTCTCCTGCAGATTCTAATCAATGCATGTGTGTTGGCACAAAGTGTGAGTAGATAATTCTAGGTAATACGAGGATAAAACTGTCAAGTGACATTAAGAGTACGGTAATTATGGCAAGATGTGTTTACTGTTCATAATCACTTTCAACAGTGCTTTGGTGGTCCAGCGGTAGAACGGTAAACTCTAAAGCTGATGACAGTGGTTCAAAACCCATTGGAGGCTGGCTCACACTTGACTATTTATCAAAATAACCAAATGCTTGACATCCAATAGCCGATGATTAATATATCAATGTGCTCTAGTTGTGTCGTTAAACAAAACCCAAACCCCACAAAAAAAATCTCTTTCAACAAGCAAAAACACCCACTCAGTTACTGTAGGTTTTGTCAATGCACTGATTCTTTTATTATTTTCATTTCCTTAATTTCGTTTTTTTTTTTTTTTTAAATACAACGAATATTCAGCACTGTGTAAGATACTATGTTTAGCAGCTATACAAACAGTGGAAATATTTTTAAAAACTATTTTGCTTAGTGCAGTAAATTGATCATTTTAATCTACATGTATATTTACATCATATCAAAAAGGAAAAGATTGTTTGTTTAATGATGGGTTATTAGGTCTCCAACATACAATTTTCTGCGACTCATGGTCTTTTGAGGAAACCAGCTACTGCCACATAGGCTATTCTTTCCAATTAGCAGCTAGGGATCTTTTATTCCCACAGACAGGACGGTACTCACTTTGGTTTGGAGCAAGTATCGAGATTAAAAATCCCATGCCTCGACTCAGATATGTGACAGACATCTATACCACCATGCCACCAAGACAGGTCATACCATGTCAAATGAAATTTCAACAAGCTTAAATAGAAAAACATTCGATGTAATTTGCCATCATATTCCATAAAGAACATTTGTATTTGCTGTTATATTCACCAATCATGTAGTAAAAATTGTAATTTCTGTGCTCTTCAAATAAATTTCAATGTCTGGTCTTTGTGCATGTATTTCTATTTTCAGTTCCAACCAGTGGTCCACAAAAGGTTTATCAAAGGCCATGGTATGTGCTGTTCTGTCTGTGGGACGGTGCATATAAAAGATCCCTTGCAGTTTATCGGAAAGAGTAGTCTATGTGATGACAGTGGGTTTTCTCTAAAGAAATATGTCTGAATGACCATATGATTGACGTCCAATAGCCGATGACAAGATAAAAATCAATGTGCTCTAGAGACATCATTAAATAAAACAAACTTATCTTTTTTTTTGTGCCTGTGTTTGTTAGTGAGTGTGTGTGTGTGTTTTTTTTTAACTGTTCTAGAATAAAGTGCTCTGTATGTAAACAGACAATGATAATTAGTGACATCTAGACCGAAGGTTAGAAAAGTGCTGCTAATCAAAACACTGAACATATACTACATGTATGTGTACTATGTGGCTGTGGTAGACTTTCCAGTTCACATATTAAATAATGTACTCATCAAGTTTTAAACAGTCATTCCTTTGCTCTTCTTAGACCTGAGGTCAAGGACAAACGTGGGATGAGAGATCAAGGGAGGTACACCAAGAGTTAAGTGTGATGTTCAAAGACCTGAGAGGATTTATTTACACAATGTGATGACAAACTAACATCACAACCATTAAAGATCACTACTGAGTACTGTCATTAATCATAGATTAAAACATACACAACATCTGACACAGCTACAGGAAACAATCTCTTAGTTCTTTCTAAATATATGTACTGCACATTTTGTGAATTACCAAGCTCCGAGTTCTTTCTATATATATGTACTGCACATATTGTGAATTACCAAGCTCAGAGTTCTTTCTATATATATGTACTGCACATTTTGTGAATTACCAAGCTCAGAGTTCTTTCTAAATAAATGTACTGCACATTTTGTGAATTACCAAGCTCAGAGTTCTTTCAAAATATATGTACTGCACATTTTCTAAATCAAGAAATGAATGCAAAAAATGAATCAGAACAATTAAACATCAACAAAGATGTAATAACAGGGGTTGAATTTCACCGAGGCATTTGCCATGCCACCCTGTCCCTTTGCCTTCTTAATTTTACTTCTAAGAAAGGCAAATATGTCCCCATTAGCCCCACAGGAAACTCCCATTCCCTGATGCGTCCTCAAAATTACCTTGGGGCCTATTGATTCCTAGGAATCCAAGACAATAATTGCCATTCCCCACCCCCACCATCCCTCCAACACCAATGTCTGACCCCTGCAATAATTAACTAATGCATTTAATTTACCCCAGAACATTGTAACTAGTTTTAAAAATTAAAAAAAACACAATGAATAAGAAAACACATTTTATCATGAAGCACTAATTCACGATTTACTGTAAACATTTGTATGCAATTCTTCTGCTCTTGTTCATTTTCTTAATTGTAACATTGTTTAAGATCTAAACTAAAATTCATTTTGCTGGACTGAAGTATAGGGGAAAGACCAAGAACACAAATTCTGTGCAATTACTGCATGGTAATGGCTACTTAGTCCCATCCAGTATTTTACATTTTTGGATCATGTTACAGATAGGATTAAAATATCACAAATTAGTAAGAAAATGATAAAACATAACTAACAGTACACTATGATAATACCGAACGGGCAAACTCAGTTTGTGGTGACTTTTGCATTAGACAACCCGTATAATAATGCAATAGTTAACACGACTGACTTGTACTTCAAATCTTCAAATAGATTTATGTACATAACATCAACCACAATATCACCTTGACATACTGAACCTAAATTTGATATCAGTTTGTTCTGAATCCTACAGATAATTATAGAAATCTTAAAGTGGCTACTCTTATCAACAAACAACAAGGGATCTTTTATACGTACTACCACAGACAGGATAGCACATATGATGGCCTTTAATAAACCAGTACTGCACCACTGGTTGGTGTAAGTGGTGTACACCTACCCACTGAGCATGATGGAGTACTAACCCTGGCTTGAACATTTCCAAACCTCAACTGAGATTTGATCCCAGTACCTACCAGCTGTGAGTCTGATAGCATAACCAGCAATAGCATACCGGTATCTGGTCTGAGGTATGGTGCATCATCACTTTAGTGGGTTCATTTGGGCTATTTCTTATTCCACCCAGTGGTTCACAAATGGTTTAACAAAGGCTGCAGTATTTGCTTTTTAGTCTGAGGGCAGGTGCATATAAAAGATCCCTTGCCACTAATAAAAAAATGTGCAAATAATGGTTGGTTCTGAAGATAATGAATCACAAACACTATACATTCAACAGCTAAATGGCGAATAAACAAGTAAACTTTGTTTTATTTAACGACGCCTCTAGAACACGCTGATTTTTATCTTATCATCGGCTATTTGACGACATTCTGATATATGTCCTTAGAGGAAACCCGCTTCCACCTTATAGGCTACTCCTTCCGATAAGCAGCAAGGGACTTTTATATGCACCTTCTCACAGACAGGACAGCACACACCACGACCTTTGGAATGGAAAATAGCCCAAACTGCAAATGGGTCCACCGAGAAGGATCGATCCGACGACCGACCAGTTCACAGGCTACCATTAGAGCTACATCCCGCTCCCACAAACTCTATACATTCGAAAGCTAAATGGCGACTAAACAAAGTGCTGGGGTATAGTTAAACAAACAATCCTTTAGTATTCTGTCATGGAACACTGGCTGGAACAGCATACAGCTATAGAATAAATAAGAAAATGTGATGACATTCAATAATAACTCTGCCCAAGAGGTCTGAACAAAACAGAAGTAGGAATAAATCCATTTAGTAATCAATGCCAGAAGCCCACAATGTGATTCCCAACTTACTCAAAGGCAGGAGTTAATTGTGATGAAAGTCTGCCCGTAGTTATCACTTGCATGGTTTGTCACTAGTAAAAAAAACCATACAGTTATAGTTAACGCTGTTACTTTAGTATGTTTCATCTACTAGTAGTACAAACTATACGGCTTCCATTCACGTTGACTCGCTTGAAGAAGCCACACAAGACTCTTAAGATTCATTTACATAATAATTCTCAGCAGCTGTCATGAAGCAATCAATTACATGTATGTACAGTACTTTATCAAGTACCATCAGTCTCTGTGGTCCACTGGTAGAACACTGGACTCTCAAACTTAAGACAGTGGTTCAAAACCTTTTGGAGGCTGGTTCGCACTTGGCTATGTGTCAAAATTACCAAATATTTGACATCCAATAGCCAATGATTAATAATTCAATGTACTCTAGAGGAGTCGTTCAAAAAAAAAAAAAAAAATTTTTTAATTCATTAAAGATCATGTATTGTATTCAATGTTTTAAATTGTAATCACTAAAGGGGTTGACATTTTGCAATCGGGAACCAACAGTTCACCAGCAAAAACACACATCTAGGACATACATTTAAAACAGTTTAATGCCATAAGGATAGAAGCAGCCAGTTAAAGTCCTACCACAACTTGGTTTTCCTTTAAATAATGCCAGATATGACATCTAAACTCTGTTTACTGTATGCTAAAAATAGTCAATAATGTATACTATATAAATTATAATGATGCCCGATACATAGAATTACATACCACTGTAATTTAATTTTAATCTCTACATAAACAACCACCTCAGACATGATCTGGCTATTTTGGTATCTCTCTTAGTGGACAGCAACCAGGTCATTGACTGCCAGCCTGTTATTATACCAGGTATGGAAGAGAAAAGAAGAAGGCAGTGACATGGAATCCTGATGTATAGATGTCTGCTCAATGGACATGGAATACTAATTTCACTAATTTTACTTGTGCTATTATTGTCTCGAGTGACATGTACATCTGAATCAATACTACAACCAAACCATATACATGTATCTTGATCTGGTGAAACTGCTAAAATACACACATATAATCTCACAGTATTACAAATAATCTACTCTACAAATTATTGTCACAAATACAATTCTTGCATTACTGACAGAACAAATTTTTTGAATTATTTACATCTATTTTTTTTATTATGGGATGTCAAACATTTGGTTATTTTGACTCATAGTCATGTGTGAGCCAGCCTCCAACAAGTTTTGAACCACTGTCTTCAGTTTGACAGTCTGATGTTCTACAACTGGACCACAGCGGCTCACCTTTATTTACAGTTAATTAATAAAGTTAATCAAACCATAAACTATTCTTGGCTCCCATTGTAGAAATTTCCATTTGAAAATATAGTCTACAACTTGAATATCCAAGACTGTGTCGTTTGCTGTCCTGTTTGTAGAAAAGTCCACATACAAGACACCTTGTTTACAATCCAAAAATAACATTACATGCATGTTTCAACAAGGGGTTTCTTCCATAAACCAAGTCACTAATAGCTAACATCTAGCTGCTAATCATTTTTTGTTTTGTTTAAAGACACCACTACAGCATATTGATTAATTAATCGTTGGCTATTGGATGTCAAACATTTAGTAAATTTGACAGGTAGTCAAAAGTGAGCCAGCATCCAAAGGGTTTTGAACCACTGTCATCAGCTTGAGAATCCAATGTCCTACCACCGGACTACAGAGGCTCACAATATCTGCTAATCAAACCATGTTGCTGGACATTATTAATAATAATTCCTCTCCTTGTCTATATAATTAACTAACAATTGAGATTACAATACACAGGTCTATAGAGCTGATGGCCATGACATACATGTAATTAGCTGATAGAATGTGGGACTAAATATACCACATGCAATAATATGATACAGGCAGCTGCAGTGAAGAAAACGTGGTTAAAATTTGGATTCCCCATTGTCTGATTAGTTTAAATACCAAATTTGAAAGCTCTGCAATAATTATTACAATTTTTATGAAGTTTTGAAAAGGACAATCAAAAGTGTCGCTGAAATTCACATTAAAAAAAATGCCACAAATCTGACAAAAAACACAAAACTTCAAACCTTTGCCAAAATTTGAAAAATCATCCGATTAACCTACAATTTTCTGGATATCAGTTTTAAAATGGATATTTTGACATATATATTTTTTTTGCAATTCTAAGACAAGAGTAGTGGAAAATTGTCAGAAAATCTGTTGATTTGACATGGAATGACCCCCCAGTATTGACATATACATAATGTGTTAGTTATGTTAAATTACAGTTATACCTACCAGTGACAGCTAGCTAACCCCCAGTATTGACATACACACAATGTGTTAGTTATGTTAAATTACAGTTATACCTACCAGTGACAGCTAGCTAACCCCCAGTATTGACATACCCACAATATGTTAGTTATGTTAAATTTCAGTTATACCTACCTGTGATAGCTAGCTACCCCCCAGTATTGATATACCCACAGTGTATTATGCTAGTTATGACATTAAAATTAGAAATAGTCATAGCAATGATGCATATAATATACTGTTAGAAATACAATGGTGATGTCTAAATTTAAATGTAAATAAGCAGGGAATAAGTACTCTACCACAGCTAGCAGTGAACCTAGACCATTCTCTGCTGATCACATACTGTATAAGATTAACATCATTAGGTAACATGATTGTTAATGGAATTTAAGAAATATTTTCTTTGTTGTTTTGGAGCTGCCTTATCTATATACCTCACAATGGTCATAGATTTTATTAGTCTTCTTACTCCTATTATGTATTTTCTGTTCCAACCTGTGGTCCACTACTGGTTCATCAAAGGCTGTGGTATGTGCTGTCATGTTGGTGGGACAGTGCATATAAAAGACCCCTTGCTGCTTGTTGGAAACAGCAGCCGTTGTGGTGGCAGTGGGTTTCCTCTAAATAAATATGTCAGAATGACCATATGATTGACGTCCAACTGCCGATGATGAGATAAAAATCAATTTTCTCTAGAGGCGTCGTTAAATAAAACAAACTTTCTTTTTCACTCTAATTATGATACAGTAGATTACTCTCAACTGCTTAGGCATTTTGCCAAAAACATTTATGCAATTAACAGGATTATTCCTTTATCAGATATGCCCATTTACAATCATATTGCTAATACTATTCTTGTATAATATGGTATAAAATCAAAGTATATTTATCAAACAGTGATCACAAAAAACAAAAAAAATTCAATATAGAACAAAATTCTTTGACCTTGTAACCTAAAGGCTATAACAGATGCAAAAATAGTATATGGTTAGATTTACTTTGTGGAAATTTTGTGATTATTTGATAAAAATGTTAAGATCTGCTATGGTTTTTGATACTTCTGAAGAAAAAAAGGTAAGTTTTCTACATTTTCTTATGCAATTAACCAGACATTAAAAAAGAAAGCCGATGCAATTAAAAGAAATTCTTTGTATGTATTTGCATACAAAAGGTTCTGTGCAGCAGAATATTATGCAAATAATAGGAATATGCTATTATCAGGAATACAATTAAGTGGAACTGGCTGTACATATTAGTTACTACCCATCTGTTTGATAATATTGCTTCAAATAGAATAAAATACAAACCTGGACAATATTTTCTTTTCATATTCTGTGACATTAAAGAGGTACATGAAAGTCAAAGTGATATATAAATAGACCCTAAGGCACTCCAACACATGGATGTTTGCTGATCATATGCTAAACACGATAAAAGATATACAGTATAACCTTCAATTACTGCCTACTGTCGTACCAATGTGATTTTGGCGTTACATCGAGTTGGCGGTAAAGTGAGGGTGCCAAGAATGGTCTAACAACCTTTTTTTTTCATATATATTAAATACACACTTTGTTTAAACCAAAAATAAACACCAAAAACAAAACAAGGAAACACGATAAACATAGGTTTCCTCACACTTTGAACAATTTGATCATCAGTGAGATCGGTGAATGTCTCTGTTTGTTGGTTTCTTTATTTATTAAATGCGAATAATACTTGATTACACTAATTAAACCACTGACGTTATGCATTTATCCAAGAATTACCAATCAAATGTACTGATTAAATTATTGTCACATGATCATCAGAGAGGCTTTTTGTCTTGTACCGCTACTTCTTTGAATTGCAGAATCACTTGTACTGACAACTAACGCAGTGGTGTTGTCAATCATTAGACAATAACAAAAGTAACAACTCCTGATGAGCTTAATTACGACCAATATACTCCTAATGAGTTTAATTATGACCAATATACTCCTAATGAGTTTAATTATGACCAATATACTCCTAATGAGTTTAATTACGACCAATATACTCCTAATGAGTTTAATTATGACCAATATACTCCTGATGAGTTTAATTACGACCAATATACTCCTAATGAGTTTAATTATGACCAATATACTCCTGTTGAGCCGCTTGATTACAGCTAATTGAAGCATTGGCGATACAATCAAGGGGATTGTAACATATAAAATGCGTTTTGTTCAAAAACATGTTTAGCGGATAGCGAGAGTGGTGCTAAATAGAGAGTATTAACAAAGAAAACAAATGGTATTTGGAAGAAAGTTGGCGATATGAGAGGTTGGCGTTAAATCAAGAGACGGTAAATCAAGGTTATACTGTACATATGACACACTTTTCCTTTGATGTTCCATGATGCCAGAGGCTTTCATAGTAAAAAAAGTTTTTTCCAAATACACGTATGTGATATCGATGATAATGAAAACATGTACTCTGCTAGTAATCCCTGTATCACTTATTTAGATGACATAATTATGTAGGATTTCACTGGATTCAAAATGTCCATCACACTCTAATGATTACCTGTCACTATAGCTTAATAACAGATGTTGCTTTAAATGGATGTAATTGGATGATCCAATGTTTTAGCTGAACATTTATTTTTCCCCCAAAAAGTAAAGTTTGTTTTATTTAATGACGCCTCTAGAGTACATTGATTTTTTTCTTATCATCGGCTTTTGGATGTCAGTCATATGGTCATGCTGATATATTTCCATATAGCAAGGTGTCTTTTATATGAACTTTCTCACAGACAGGGCAGCACTACCACAGCCTTTGATGAACCAGTTGTAGACCACTGTTTGGAACCGAAAATAGCCCAAACTGTAAATGGGCAATTTATTTCCTAGAAATGTCACTTCAAAATGTAGGGACTTTGCTTATAACAGAAGTCAAAATTATATCGTTCTTACCCATTTTAGCTGGCAAATATCACCTCGGGTCAATATAAAGATGTATTTGTCTGCCAGTCCGAGAAACAGGTAGTTAATTTGCAGTTATTCTTGTACAATATTTTAAGTCAAATAATTAGTCATTTTCATATTGAAGTATCAGTAAAGATTGCAACAAAGATGTATTAATCATTGAAAACAGCATTTACTGCTGAAAAGTAAGCTTCTGTGGTCATTGCCTGACATTTACTGGTTTTTGTTATTATTATTATTTTGGTGATAAGTATTTTCTCAGACCGGTAACTAGCTGACAAATTATCCAGATGGACCAGCAGCTATTTAAACCAATTTTGCACCCAATGCAATATAATAAATCTTTGCAATTTCTTATCTGATCTAAATCTTTTAATCCCCTAAGTCTCTTTGTGACAATGTTCTTAGCTACACCCACCTGGCTTCCTCCACCTCCACCACTGATCAAATTAGTCTGGCTGTTGACAGAAAGCAATGGCTTCTGGTAGATAGGAAACTTGGCAGATTGTATTAGTTTCTTAGAACAATGACAGAAGCAATCAAGAATTTTTTTTAATGAGACCACTAGAGCAGATTGATTTATTAATCATTGGCTAATGGATGTCAAACATTTGGTTATTTTAACACATAGTGAAGTGTGAGCCAGCCTCTAACATGTTTTGAACCACTGTCTTCAGCTTGAGAGTCCGATGTCCTACCACTGGACCACCGAGGCTCACCAATCAAGAGATGAACTCTCCAAAACAGCCAGATTAGGTCCGTAGACTAGCCAGGTGTTTTGAAATGTCCTTAAGTACCACTCACAACTGTAAAGACAAGGACTGGTATGTTGAGTTAGAAGGCATGGAGTAAACATACAGATAAAGGAGTGCAGTTAATTAGCACATAAAGATGGCACATCAAAGGAAAGAAAGAAATGCAATCAAAATATTGTTTTAATCTGTGGAAAACATGTTACTTATCCAGGAGGGTAGTTCCTACATCAACCCATGCAATCAAAATATTGTTTTATTCTGTGGAAAACGTTTTACACATCCAGGAGGATAATTCCCACATCAACCCATGCAATCAAAATATTGTTTTATTCTGTGGAAAACATTTT
>JAULBS010004994.1:0-11402 GCA_032355785.1 Symmetromphalus regularis | reverse complement strand
GTAATTAATCAAACTGTATTGAAGTGTGTATTACAATATGGGTTTGCTGTATCGCAATATATCGCAATACGGTTTTGTTCATATCGTTGCACCCCTACATCTTGGTAATTAATCAAACTGTATTGAAGTGTGTATTACAATATGGGTTTGCTGTATCGCAATATATCGCAATACGGTTTTGGCCGTATCGTTGCACTTCTAATCACGACAGAGACCAGGCTTTATGAGGTGTCACACTCACTGAAGTGTTGTACGGAGTTCCACCAACACACAATCTTAATATAACATAGTAATAAATGTATTTGTTGTTTCAGGTTGCGACGCTGCAGACATTGCTGAAGAAACTGTGAAAAGCTTCGTGTATCAAATGATGCCCCAGTCTATGCATCTGCCATCCCAGCCCAGAGTGAACTTCGAGAAACACCAGAAAAGAGCCAGCTTCCTGGCAAATAGAAGGAGAAGAGACAACTAGCCTTACAGGTACGTTCATCCGTCTGTCTGTCCGTCTGTGTATATTCATCCATTCCATCCTTGTCACTTATCAGTTATTCCATCCAGTAGACGGTTATGCTGTTGTCAGTTTCTTCCATCCACCACTCCTTCCATCCATCATCTATCCATACCTTGTTTAACTTATATGTTCAATTGTTACATATATCTTTCCAGTCAGCCATCCTTCTTTCTACCATTTCAATTCTTACATCTATCACTTATAATTCTATACCCAGGTGTACTTATATTCTGTTATTCATCAATTCTAACAATATTTTAGTTTATCTGTCCATCATTCTTGCCTTCCATCTATCCATCCCAATAAGCCTCTCACCAGTTCATCTATCCATCCTTTTTGCTATCCATCCTTCCATCCTTCGTGCCTTCCATCCAACCATCCTTCCAATCATTAAGCCTCTGAACAGATTTTGTAATTCATTCATCCTTCTTGCCTTCCATTTATTCATTCTTCTTACCTTCATTCACTCTTCCTGCCTCCCGTTAAGTCTCCTACACCATTGCTTTCATTCATCCATCCTTCATGCATTCCTCTTCCTTCTTGCCTTCGGTACATCCATAAATTCATTCGTCCATCTATCGCACATGTGCATCTTAACATTATTTTATTTATTCACCACTACTAAAAATAGATACAGTCATCATACCTCAGCAAGAAACTATTAGATTAATTATCATCGTACTAAATATATATAATTATATTTGTTCTATAATCAGCATATAATTGTTTGCAGATCTTCTCACGTGTATATAATCATCTTGTCTGTGATATGGAGATTATGGTGCTCTTAACGGAGGCTACACATCATTACAGCGACTACCTAGCGACACCCAGTCCACCTACCACGACTCACTCTAACAACAACACCGCCGTCCAGCTCTCAGACCACTGCCTAACATTTGCAACAGTCTTGTCACGAAACGCGGGCACGGAACCACTTCCTGGTTAAAACCCGGACTGGAGGCTAATGATTACACACCAGTAAGTTCAAGCCAAAGTTCAAAATATTTTCAGTAGTCATTCAAGAGTTCATTTCATCATATGATCATCAATAAGTTATGGTATAAAGTGGCGGATCTTCGGGGCCCCAGGAACCAACACCACCCCTAAATTTAGCGATTTAAATAACATTTAAAACATTATTATTAATTTTAATTTTTTTTGTTTTTGTTTTTTTTAACATTAAAGAATCCCAGAAGTCGACATCCTATTATTGGGGTCCCCTAAATAGATTTTCTGGATCCGCCACTGGTACAAGATACATTATTTTGATTATTTTTTCCTTTGTTTTGTATTGCAGTTTTTGTAAGTGTAACTAACTGGTTTGACTCCAGCATACAGAATAAATTTAAGTAGGAAATCATGATATAAAACAAACAACAAGAAAATAATAGCATTAAACAGTTATATATACTGAAAGATTACATCAGAAAGATGACCGAGAATTGCTTTTCATATCATTTAATATATATTTATTGTTTGTTTCAGGAAGTGCGAAGGTGCTCTCAGTGAATGACATCAATAGGGAAGACAAGACAGTGTTTGAATAAATATCTTGGATTAATACTTTTCATACATAATTATATCAGTTTGTGAAAGACAATTTTGTACTTATTAACAATCATACACTTATTTCGAGCTATTTTATATGTTTTTAAGTATTCTTTGATATATCACCTCATCAATTATACTAATCGTTTTTAATTCATATTTAACTAAAAATAACTAACACCGAAAACTTTTATTTAAAATGTTATAGCTGTTTCTTTTTTAATGTTTCAAAATGAGGAGAAAATTACCTGTATTTTAAACAGGTATTTATAATAATTAATAGTAATGGAAACATGTGTGAGACAAGGGAGCCTATTACCTCTATCTATTTTTAATTTTATTAAAAAAAAAGTTATTTGTAATTAATTTTTTTTAAATTATTATTCATGACCCTTTGGATTACCCTTTCGTTTTGGACCAATCCTTCCCCATTGTGTATCTCAGAAATGCGCTTCTTTGATCCCTTAAGAGGCTCAGATGGAATCGACCATGAATAACTCATTTGCATAACAGATCACGTGACTTTTTATATATGTCCTAATCTGCATGTGATTCTTTTGAAATTTATCTGGTACTATCTGTTTTAAATACAAAACGAAATAGATGTTTTGTTTGATAATTATAACGTGAAAGATTAAATTAGAATTGGATTAGTACATATTTCCACATTTCACATTAGAAATGTAATTCCTTAGGCAATATTTTCGCACGTTGTAGGTAGTGTTAGCTGATATATCCACATTTCGCATTGGTAATAACAATTCTGTTGGCAATATTTTATTACACTGAGAGTGGCGTTATTTCTACAATTTACATTGGAAATATAATTCTGTGCATTCCATATATAAATAGTCCTGTTCATATTTAGGGTGGAGACGACCAGGTCGGTTTAAGCTACAGTGTAGTACTTACGTTTTGCTTCAGTACCCCACGCAATACGGTTATTACGTTCATCTGTGTTTTGTTATATTGTTACACGATGTATCTTGCTTTATATATATCTGTGTTACTCGATCATCAGTTTCGTTGTTTTATATTGTATTCAATTTATTTGGAATTAAACTGTTGCTTATAAACTGTTTAACCGTGTTGGGTTGTGCTATGTTTATATGTGATAGAACGTCGGACTCTTGAACCGATGACAGTGGTTCAAAGCCCGTTGGAGTCTGGATCACATATATGATGATTAATAAATCGACGTGTTCTTGTGGTGTCGTTTAACCAAAAAAAATAGTATTATGTTTATAGCATTTAAAACAACAATAAGGGTTATCTTCAAAACGGTATCACTGCACAAAGTGGAGACAAAGGGCAGTTTAGAGAAAACAGCGAAGGTCTGCATTCATGAATCAATATAAAAGAAATTGATGATCCCAGGTGTTAGCGATAGAGGACGTATTCTGCTTGACAAGGCTCAATGTGTAAGTGTACACCACATACACCGACCAGTGGTCCACAACTGCTTTATCAAATGCGGTGGTTTGTGGGATAGTCCAAATAATACATTTTTACTGCTTGTCAGTAAGCGGATCCGCATTTGGGTGGTGACAGCGGGTTTCTTCTTTCTTATTAACACTAACCTCTGTCCTGAAGAGACAGTATACACAGCAAAAATAGCCACATATGTTTAACGTACGTTCATGAACGTAATGTTTAGGCGGACGTATGTTTAACGTACGTTTAAAAAACAAAACCTTTCGTTAAGCATATGATAAAAGTGTTTTTTCATATAAATGTTAAACATACGTTAATGACACACACAATAACATGGACAGGGCTTCTGTAGCTATTTATAAGTTTCGCTGTTGCTATGGACACCATCTTGGTTGCTAAGGAAGGTATATTTAATTTGATTTTTTAAATATCCATTATACATTTCTGAATCAAGTACACCTAAAATTCTACAAAGGCCACTTTTCTAATTACTTTAGATAACTGTTTTATCATTGCTAAGAACATTTGCTAAGAACATCTTGTTGATTACTGGGGAAAGAAACATGATAAATACTCATATGTTAAACGTACGTTAAACATGTGTTCTGTTACACGTATGTACAAAGAAACGTACGTGAAAGATATGTTCAACATAACGTATGTTCAACATATCTCTGCTGTGTAGGAAGGCGAGTTGTGTGCACAGGACAGCATGCATGAACCTTAATTGGATATAAGCACGAAAATAAGTACAAACAAACAAACTTACCATGGGGAACGTGCAGAAAATTTGCTATATTATTATTATGAAGTGAATTCCTAAATATGGTAAGTTCCGGCTTTTTGTAAATAACTGAAACGAAAGTAGAAGTACAGAGATAATGTGAGTCGGTTACCTACGAATGCAGTACTTTAATAATCCAACAGTTCAGATTTTAAAAATATGATCTTAGAAAACTATCACAAAATTAGATTTATATCATGTTTGTTCAGTAACACACCACACGCAATGAACAAACTACCTACGACTACGACAGTGCACCATTTCATCAAGGCTCTGTAACATCATGCATCAGTAAATAATTAAGCAACGGGACGCTCTCTGACTAGTAAAGTGATGAAACCAGTTAAAAGAAACTGGCCTCCGTGACGCAGTGGTTAAGCTATCGGACTCGTGTCTGGTAGGTACTGGGATCAAATCTCAGTATAACCAACCATTTAAAGGAGATCAATCTCAGATTTGCCCGCCCTTGTGTACGAATCGAAATATTACTTAAATATTATTGTAGATTTTTTTTTTTTAATTCTAAATATAATAAAACATTATATGTCTGCTTTTGAGTGTAAATAAAGGGTGTGTATAGCTACAAATGCATCTGAAAAAAATATTTATATTATACTTTAAAAACAACCAGTCATAGATGTCGTTTTATAGAGCACATTTTTAATCTCGATACCGACGCCAATCCACAGTGATTACTTTGCAAGGCTCAGTGGATAGGTGTACGTAATTTGCACCGACAAATGGTCCATTACTCATTTATCAAGGTCGTGGTATGTGTTATCCTGTCTGTGGGAAAGCGCATATAAAAGATACTTTGTTGCTAATCGGAAATAATAGCTTATGTGGCGGTAGCGGGTTTTCTCTAAATACCATATATCTGACACCTAATAGTCGCTACATAAACAGTGTGTTGTAGTGTTGTTAAACAATGTGCTGGAGTGTCGTTAAACAATGTGCTGGAGAGTCGTTAAACAATGCGCTGGAGTGTGCTGGAGTGTCGTAAAACAATGTGCTGGAGTGTCGTTAAACAAAAAAGTAAAGTTTGTTTTATTTAACGACGATTCTAGAGCACATTGCTTTTTATCTTATCATCGGCTATTGGACGTCAATCATATATTATGGTCATTGCGACATATTTTTAAAGAAGAATCCGCTACCGCCACATAAAGGGGTCTTTTATATGCTATTTCCCAAGGCCTTTGGTGAACTAGTTGTGGACCATTGTTTGGAACGGAAAATAGCCCAAACTGGAAACGGGTCTATGAGAAGAATCGATCCGATGACCGACAGCTTTACAGGCGGACGCGCTACCGCTCGAGTTACATCCCATCCCTGTGATTAAACAATTGTTTTTCCTATTTTCAGCAATTGTATTGAATACGCATGACCTGCCTTTTGTATAACTAGGCAATCAACACACCGGTGCACTCATCATCAGAACAAAACATGGTGTTGTCTATTCTACATGATGGTGTATTCAAATCACTGATTGTTTTTCCAACTATATTTTTGTATTGAATTTGAATTGCAGTAATTATAGTGATGGAATATTGTTTTTTATTACGTGAACTCTCAACGTGATTTTGTTGATCACGAAAGCTTGTTAATGAAAGGGTTTAGTTATTTGTTTTGTGTTAGTAAAATACGCTGACATATTCAACTGCTCACATTATGATTCTAATTACGTACTGGTTGGGTTTTATTAATCGTAATTATATATATTATCTCTAGAATGTGGGTATTACTCCATGTGCCTTATTAATGTTTAATTAAAATCAATTGCGAATAAAAGAAAATATGTTTACGGTTCCGTGAGCGCTAATTGTATAGACCTTTTGAATAAAACTCTTGAGAGAGCAAATTTATAAAGCCACTAACAAGGAAGTATACAATAACATGAATTAAAAAAAAAGTGTATGAAATACAAAATTAATGTATGAGCCTTTGCGTCGATAGAATTTAAAATATTAAGGATTTGCTGGACCTAATTATTGCAGGTGACGCAAAGTGAAAGTTCATGTCAAGGGCGAAAATGTTACCGTAAATAATTAAAAAATCGTATTTGTACTTTAAAATTAAATTGACACTAAACAGGGTCCTCAAAAATACGTTTTGCGTTATCTGCTCATTCAATTTAACTCCATACATTCTGAAAAGTAATCATTTTTTTAATGGTACAAACCATCGTTATACTTATAAGTTATAGTCTGTACATCTTCAAAACTGACTAATAATTTCATCTTTGTCATTGATGGTAGCACAACACCTTGCCGCCTCCTAAACAACCAATCCCTTTGTGATAAAGACTTCATTGAAAGAACCGGCATTCATTGTCACGGTAATAAACTTAAACGATTGGCAGAGTTAAAACTTTCCACGCCATATAATGGGTCGTATTTCACAGGTAAAGACCCGACCCTTATGCCAAACAAATCAACTGTGTGTTTCTCTTTAATTTTATGACTATAGATCCAGTCCTCTTTTTGTAGATTCCACTCATAAATCTAGACTACAAAATGAAGTGCTTTTCCTTCATCGTTTCGAGCATTCCCGGGATACGCTATTTTTGGTTATTGCTACTCTTATGATATTACAATTATTGTTTTAATTTGACTTTAATAGCCACCCGCCGTGGTTGAAGTATATTCTGGAGCTTAAATACTTTCATGGCTGCTTTGATGATCTTGTTCGTCCTCTAAAATCTACTAATGGCGACGGCTGGTCTTTTGAGGAGCACGTGCACGCACGCGCGGTCCAGTCTAGCGACATGCGCAGACGACAATTACGCGGCGAATATGGCTGGAGAATTATCCCCGCCTTGTCAGGTGAAAAGAAAATATAATGCACGTTCTTCTTCACTGCACGTGTAAAACTCATTATTGTGGATACGGGACTTGGTGACAGTGGGTTCGAAACCACACCACGTGATTTCGAGTGGCCAGGACACGCGCAGATTTGAAAAAAGGTCAATGAGGTTTCTAAATCTGTCAATTCGCCATGAAATGGACAACACTAAATATCGATTACAGAAAGCTCCTCAAAGCTCAGTTAATATTTCTGACAGTCTGATAGTTTTATTATAATCTAAATGTTTTCTTAAAATGTGTACAGATCGTAAAGAACAAAAATTAACATTATTTACAGCTATAATTCATTGGTATAATTATGTTAGAAATACCAGTGGCGTTTCCAGTAAATCCATTTCAGGGGCCCAATAATATAAACATTAAAATAATAATAATAATAATTTTTTTTAATGTTATTTAAATCGCAAAATTTAGAGGGGCCACTGAATACATTAAATAATTATAAAATTATATTATAATCATCATATAATATAAACAAAGTAAAGTTTGTTTTATTTAACGACGCCTCTAGAGCACATTGATTTTTATCTGATCATCGGCTATTGGACGGTAAGCTGAGAAGGGTCGATCCAAAATGTATTCATTCTTATTTTAATACTAATGGATAATGGGTATCTTCCTAATTCACCATACACCATAAACAGTACAACTTCAGTAGCTATTGTTGGCAGAGAATCCTCAATCACTGTGTTTTCAGATGTTCCTCTCTATGAAGCTGATAAAGTAATACTAGTTGTGTGAGATTACGTACAGGTACATCACAGATGCTGTAACACCTGGACGTTAATTGCTGGAGATCTCGGCGTCTTTGTACATCTATTCGTGTAACGGTTAACTGCAAAGTCTTGTATCCGTGATAAAACGGGTTCTGACTATAAACTGGTGTAATACGGTTCCAATTTAATTAGCATCCGTATTTAAAGTATTTAATATTTTAGTTTTTATAGAAACTCCAGTGTTTCTAATAAGAGTTTTAATCAGTTAGAAATACTGTTTATTTTTATAAACAGGAAACTAAATTTAAAAGCAATTTAAATTTTCAAATTGAAGATTTTTTGCTATTTTAATTATTAAAACATGAATAATATAAAATAGAATGATTTAGGAAGGATTTTAAAAAAAAATTATTTTATGATTTGGTTTTCGTATTAGGCAACGCTAAAAGCCATTATAAAGAAATAAAAAATAACATTTTATTTTTGAATATTTTTTACTTTCGACATTATCTAAATAAAGAAAAAAGCCAAAATTGTCGAAATAAATAACACTATTTACAACGAATTGATATTTTTTCATCTTCTTCCAACCATTATTTTAAAAATAATAATAAAATTGCAATTTTATTTTTATTTTCAGATCGATCAACCGAACCAAAAGTTTTATTGAAAAAGAAAATCGTGAACCAAATAATACAATTTAAAAGGCCTTCTGACAAATAATTATATATTATGTACAGATAGAAATTTATTAACAGTGTTAATAATTTTGAACTAAATACGAAACATCTTAAAAATATAGAAATATATAATTGTAAAAATGTGTCGCATTCAGAATCCTTGAAAGACAAAACCGTTATTTTAATATATATATAATAAATTTTAAAAACCTTCAAAACAGTGACGCCATGCACTGATGAATCACTGTCAAAACTAATTACATCAAATGTTCATGCTTAATCTGTCGAATTTAAGTTACAAACTACATGAAAACTCAAAGAGAAATTATTTATTTAAACGTAATTTCGTAGATAGGGAACTATTGAGAGAAAGCAAAGAATAAGTACGTTTTCTAATTCTTATAAAAATAGAAGATGAATTTCATTTCTTATTACAATCTAATCGATCTAACGATCTCAGAAAATCATTTATTATTGTTACAAATTGTATTTAGAATATTGGTTTAACGACACCCTCACCCACTCCCCCCTTTCCCATCCCCATTTCCCCAGCAAAAAATAAACAGTCGGCTATTGGTGGCATTAAAACCTAGTTGTTAAAAAAATTATTCAATTTTTTGGATTGATTGAAATATATTTTATTGCTTTTAAGAAATAAATAGATTAGGCACAAGTTTTCCAACTTATAGGCCTTCTCCATCATACATCATAGACGTGAAGTGTTACATTTATGCAATATACATTTTTAACTTAACATGTAATGAAAATATTAAAGACCTAAATAACAAAGGTAAATATTTAATTAGCGCAAATAATTTTAAATAAAAAAAATTAGATCTTGATTCCATATTTATGTTTACATGCAATTTGCATATTTTCTATTATATTTCACTGCTATCATTTACGTTTAAAAAATATAACCCCACTATTATTTTGTATATATTGTATACTGACGGAAAAACAAACGTAAAGTTTGTTTTATTTAACGACGCCTCTAGAGCACATTGATTTTTTTTTATCTTTTTCGGCTATTGGACGTCAATCATATGATCATTCTGACATATGTTTAGAGGAAACTCGCTGCAGCAACATAGGCTACTCTTTCCGATAAGCAGCAAGGGATCTTTTATTTGGACAGTCCCATAGACAAGATAGCACATACCACGGCCTTTTATGAACCAGTTGTGGACCACTGGTTAGAACGGAAAATAGCTCCAAAAAAAAAAAAACGTGTTAAGTTTTGGTAATATAATGTTTTCTTTTGTAGATCATTGTATTAAAATTTTACACTTAGCTACCTCTTTGCACTGTGTAAAGAATCTTCGGTTGAAATCGGGTCGTGTCAGCACGTCTGTCACTACATTCTTTTTACCGATTTAAAACATTTAAAATATTTACCAACAAAAAATTGCGTTGTTTTTTTCCGTCAATATATATATAAGTTTTCTATTTATGCATTCTCTATTGATGAACTGGAAAATGTAGAGCAATAAACAGTTTGAATTTGACGTCTTAAAGATTTATGACGTTTAAGAAAAATAGAATGCTCAAAACTAAAAAATGAAAAAAGCTAGCACCTCATATTTGATATATAAAAGAAAAGTAAAGTTTCTTTTATTTAAGACGCCTCTGGAGCACATTGATTTTTATCTTATCATCGACTATTGGACGTCGATCATATGGTCATTCTGACATATTTATTTAGAGGAAACCCGCTGTCGCCACATAGGCTATTCTTTCCGATAAGCAGTAAGGGGTCTTTTGTATGCACCATCCCACAGACAGGACAGCACATATCACGGCCTTTGATTAACCAGTTGTGTACCACTTGTTAGAACGGAAAAATAGCCCAAACTGCAATTGGGTCCACCGAGAAGGATCGATCCGACACACCTTATATCTAACCAACTGGTGGAGATACGAATAACAGTTGATACATTAAAGCAGTTTTATCAGTATCACATATTTCGTAATATTCGTTTGTATTATTCCATTTTATATGTGTTTAATTGCATTAACAGCAATTCTTATGGGAGATAATGCATGGTTTTCATTTTGTTACGACTCTGTAAATGCATAAATGTCTGTGGCATAATTTCTGTTATAGTATTTTCATGATAAGTATTATGATAAGTATACACAAATTTTTCTATCTTTAAGCTAATTAGAGGTCATCCATTTTTTTCATCATTTCATGAGCGTACTAAACGTATTCTTTTTGGGGGGGACCCCCTCCCTACACCTAAAAGCGTACAAATTGAAAAGTAAAAAAAAAAAAAAGATTTCCGAAATAATATTATCGTCATTTTTTATTATCTTGAAAAGCGTACATGTCCCTTTAACCTCCTCTCTCACCCCCTCCCACACTCCCCCCCCCACCAAAGTACGTTTTGAAAATGATGAAAAATATATTTTATTATTCTTTTTATTATTATTAGAATAGTATTCTAACAAAATTTCATTTTTTATTGTTGGTTTAAAATAAGGAATATGAATTTTATCAGAATACAATGTATTTTAAATATATTTTGTATTATAAATAAGAAATATAAACATAAGAATGTTTGAACAAGAATGTTAACAATTCTGACAATTCTGTGAAGCGGTCGGTCATCGGATCGATCCTTCTCAGTAGACCCATTTGCAGTTTGGGCTATTTTCCTTTCCAACCAGTGATTCACAACTTGCTTATCAAAGGCCGTGGTATGTGCTGTCCTGTCTGTGCAAAAGAGCTTATAAAAGATTCTTTGCTGCTTGACGGAAAGAGTAGCCAATGTGGGGGCAGCGGGTTTCCTCTAAATACATATGTCAGAATGATAAGATAAAAAATCAATGTGATCAAGAGGCGTCGTTAAATAA
>JAULBS010004983.1:0-11402 GCA_032355785.1 Symmetromphalus regularis | reverse complement strand
ATATATACACACATGTATATATAAAGGATAAAAAAAATTACCACCCTTGTTTATGTAGCATCAGTATCTATTAGAAACAAGCTAACACTATACAATTTTACTTATACAATAATAAATATTTGTTATTTAAACCCAGTGGTAATAATCAAATAGTTTTTATCAAATTGGTGGGTATGTAAAGAGTTAAAAAGAGAAATCATGTGCAGCAGGTTTAATACATAAATTAAAAAAAAAAGGTACCAAAGGCATAAAACACAGAAAAAGGAGCTATATGAAATGTGATCATGCAACACAATGTAACTAACTTGTTCACAAATACCAATGCATGCATGTATGTGCAATGCAATGGCATGATGATAATGTAAGTACATACACACATGTTCATCACAACCTTGCTATATTTATATATATAGATATCTTTAGGACAAATTTGCATATCTTTCATGTCAATTCAAATAAAAATTGCATAGGTGTTTTTTTTTAAATTTAATACCATAAATGTCTTAGCTGTGTTAATATTAGACATGTTTCTACAACTATATATTAGAATATAGACAGTTTGTATAAGAATAGTTTGAAAAAAATTGATTAAAAAAGTACTTATTATAAATGTCAATTTTGATATGTCAAGATGTTTTTTTTTTCTGCTCCCCAATATAAAACAAATAAACTTGTAAATATCACATATTTGAATTGATACTTCACATTAATTAACTAACAAGTGATATACACGTATTTAATATCAAAATATGTATAGTAACCTTACTATGTACAACACATTGTCTCTTGAGAAACTGTCGTAAATGACATTTCTAAACTTCTGAGAAAATCTCCATTCAGTCACCAATGTCAAAAAATCATAATTTGTTCAATCAGGATTTTCTCAGAATTTATCAAATGTTACTTACAACCATGTGTTTTTCAAGGGACTATAAATATACTAAAAGGGTCATGACATGACTTTCTTTTGCAGAATTCTGCTATATCAAGTTTATATCACATGTCCAACAATGTTTTCAACAAATTCTGAATGAGTGTGGTGATGTGAAAACCTGAAAACATTGTTGCCAACAAAATCAAAACTGATCTCCCAATAGTAGGTTTTAGTTTGCTGTCCATCACAATATGGCCAACATTAATTTTTATTAAACATTATTGAAATTTTATTTTCTGTGTGCAATAGGCTTTAATAAACTAGACAGACATCTTCACTCAAACAGTTTTTAATAATGGTTACTTTAAAAAAATTGGTTTGAGGAAAGACCATTCTACAAACAAAACGTACATTTGATCATAGGACAACAAAAAGGTATTACAGTTCACTTTTCATAGCAACATTTATTTCTAAATATCAAAAATGTCAAATACTTAATTAAAGACCAGCTTCTTATCTTTGTTTGGTTGCAACTAATTTATTTATAAATTCCTGTGACCTAATTTTAAGGGCTTTGCAGTACATAAAATTAACAGGTTAGTCAACAGCCATTGGTTTTTCTGTTAATGGGTCTTTTAAATTTTGCAAAAACTAGACAGAAGGCTGGCTACATTTCCAGCTAGATCATATTTAAAATCATTCTGGAATGATTAGCAAATATGCTAATTTTGTACCCTGCAATTTTGATAATTTTGGTGCATAGAGAAAATAATATTCAATGTCCATGTACCACAACTTTCACTCAATGATTTATTATACACGTGCATCATATCAAATGTGAAGTTCCCATTTAGCTAACATTACTGGGAGTACTATTGAGTCCTGGACACCTAGACAATAAGTGAAATAAATAAAAGAAAACCAAAGTAACTTTCCACAAAAAGGTTTCTCCCAAGTTTTATTAATTATGTTTTTAAATTAACTATTTAAAACAAAATTATTTGAGACAGAGACCATGATGTGATTTTGAAATGACCTGGTATTTTACCATTAAAAATACATTTTAAAATTTCTGATAAAACGAAGCTTGGATATTAGGACACATAGGGTATTATAGCAATTTCATAACTGGAACTTTTCCTTCTGGCTGTCTTTATATCAAACAAACATTACAATAAATGTTCATCTTTTATATGTTTACTATAAGAAATATCAGTTAAGTCTATACAGCTTACACATAATATGATAGTACAATATACAAGTTAAAGCATTATACAAGGTTGATAGATAACACTATTAGCTGAGGTATATATTCTCATTCTATACATAACAGAGCTATAGTACAGTAATATGGCCATTAACTGATGATATACATAAATAATGTGTTCACAAAGGCACTTGATATTACTAACATTAAATTAGACTGTAAACTGAGGACACATCTTGAACACAAAATTACAAGATGGGGAAAACCATGAAAATATCGATTTTTTAAAAGATTTACACAAATTCAGAAAAGATTTGGGGTATTTTGAAAATTCAAGGGAAAAGACCTGAACATTAACTTCAAGGCTAGTATTGAGATTGCATGTGCTTTTCCTGTAATTGAACTCGAAGGAAATTTTTATTTTCCCCAATAAAAGTAAATCCAAAATATGTGACCATCCTGACAGTGGTCAATGGAATAGTTATTTACTGAGGGGTTATAGTTTGTTTTATTGTGCATTTTTGTTTACATTAAGTGACTCTTCTAAAATAAAAGAAATTACATTAAAAATAGTTTTTATCAATTATGTTTTTAAGATTCAACTGCATAACTATTAAATTACATTCATCCTATTTTAGCATTTAATTGCTAATTATCTCATCAATTTACAAGTTGGTATTTATCTCGAAATTGTACATAAATTTTAATGTCAACTTTAAACATGCAGTCAAAATGATATGGACCAGTCTCTCAAATCCTTTACTTTGTGACAAGAACAAAATATGTTGCAGATTTAGGCTAAAAACAAATAAAAATAAAGTCATGCAGGTCACATACTATCATTATCATACTTTACTAACATACATGTCATAAAACTAGAATAGATACTAACTTTCAAGATTTTGACCAATAATCAACAATTTTATACAATTTGGTGCTCAAAAACAATTGACAATTTTTAGAAATCACTATATCCACCACGCAAATTGTCTCCCAACTTTGCTTGGGGAGATCCTAAGCAGATTAAAATTATCATGAAAAAATCGGTATCATAATATCCCTTTTAAATACTGCACACCAAAGTAAATAAATGAGTGTATTTATGGCATTGATAATAATACCCATTAACACCAACTGAAAACGATATCCAGCCTTTTCAAACTTTTTAAATTATGAAGAAAATAACAAGTGCAATTAAAAATTAAACAGTTTATTAATAATCAGAAAATGTCCCATATATATAATTATATAATACTGAAAGAGAAACTTGTTCATTCTGAGTGGGTGGGGGTAGGGGTGGATGCATAACAAATTTGATTAAAAATATTACAACCAGAAATTGGCAAGAAAGGTGTTGTTAATATATTATTAAGACTGGCAAGAACATTATGCATATGCACTGACAAGTTTTATTGTATTCTAACATTTAATACTAATGAATGAAAAAGGCAAAGAGTGTTTGTTTTTTAAAAGCAGTATTATCTACATCAGATAGGGAAAAATGAAAATGCCAAACTAACCCACAATCTGAAATATGTGCTTTTCATTTCTAATCTGATTTATGATCAGTCAGTGTCTTACGAATGACAGGGAGGATAACAAATTGATAACATAAATATTGCCAACAGCAAACAATTCCAGACAAAAATCACTCCTGTTGACTGATCAATTATTTTTGAAACGACACGACAAGTTAAACATAATTTGGACAAAGTAAAACATGGAAAAGTGGGATCAGCACACATTTTTAATATACCTGTACTATTTTGGTCTCCAAGCATTATAACTTGACTAAGATGGCAGAAAAAGGCATTTCTCCATCCCTGGGCAATACTCACTTATAGTTCATGCATGAACATGATGGTATTAAACATACCATTTAAAAATAAAATAAAAAAATGAAATGTAAATACCAAAATCTCACATTTTGCATCTTTGAGCTTTTATTTGCATACCAGAAGTAGCAATAATGATTTCCTACAGGACAATGTAAATTAAAAAGTAATTATATGTGTATACCTAACAGTATCTTAAATGCAGGATGGTATCAACGATATGAGGTGCTAAAGTATTCTGCCAGAAAAATAAACATTGAACAATCACATTTTGATTGTAATATCTAAGAACATAGACATGGCTTTATGAGACACCACAAGGCACTTACCGTAAATGGACAGCAATATGGGAAATATACCGTTACATATACAATTATATAAACAACTATAAACAAGCTGTACATAAAGAACTGCCACAGTATCATTCCTAAAAAAAGAACATATAATCAACAGCCAGAGAATAAACATCAAAATAATAAGATTTATCTGCTTACTTTGATGAATTAGCTGTTCTTTATATACAGGTTGTACAATACATGTGTTTAATAAAGATATTTTGCTCTTACAGCATATACTGGGAGATTACATTAACCAAATTTGATGCATAGACACATATCAAATATATAAAAAAGCAGGTTATGGTACACCATCATTTACATCAGGATAATTTGAATTCTAATACATACAAACAAGTTAGCTAACTCAAGTGGTCAGAATAAAATAGGGGCTAACCATCTTGTATATAAATATTAATGTTTTTATTAATAATATGGAAGTATTATGCTAATGTCATTTCCAAAAAAAACTTCTGTGGTGTAACAAGTATGAACCCTGCAATTGTTGTGCAACACAGAATCATCAAACAGTTAACTTCAAGATGAGCTTGTTATTTAACAAAAATAATATTTTTCTACATTCTAAATCTTTACATATTTTTTTGTATTTGTTTACCATTACAATTGAGATATGTATTACCTGCAACTAGTTTCAAAATTCATGAAATAAGATTAAAAATGACATTTAATAGTTAAGCTGTTAACCCTATTGTTATTCTTACTCATTCAAACTGTATGGATGTAAGATAAATTGGGTTTCAGCTTTAATTATGTTTCACATCTAGTTTCCAATACAATGTCTTTCCATGGTTATGCCATTCCATAATGCTTTCATCATTATATAGTCATTATAATGGTAGACTAAGGTACATTTTAAACAAGCACACATCAAAGATGCTCACCATGAGTACAAACTCTGGAGTTATCCAAAGATTGTATTCTACAGTAAACAAGAACACATTGATGTAATTCAAGGATTTTTTTTGACAAGTTTGCTGTTGCCATATTTTTACTATTTAGTCAAGTTTTTCATCTTGTTCTTTAATCAACTATTAGCTCACATTAAAAAAGGTTTTTATAAATTAAAAATAATTTTGTATAAGTGATTATAAAATATTGTATAAAATCATTTCCAGAGGCTAAATTATATTTTGTGACAAAAAAACAAACATCTAATACCGGTGCTTAATGTTTGATCCACTTCATGATTGATCGATTAACGCCACAGAAGCCTTACTGCTACTTGCTGATGGTACTTTTATGAATTTATATCATGATTCACTGACACTGCAGAAATACTTGCAATTTTTTACACCGCCTTTAAATGGACTATTATTTCATAAAGACATCATTAAATATAACAAACTTTACTTGATTTCAATTCATAAATAAGTATTGACTAATCAGATATTTACCTCGATGCATTAATGAGAATTGATAGACAATAAGGACAAATGTTATAACTGTGAATATTGATGAATTAATGCTTCAAAGTGTGCATTAAATTAGTAACAAACAATTTGGACGTGCAAAACTGAAGATTGCATAGAATTAACACGATTTCCCAATGAAAAAACACATGAACAAGATATGAGCAAATGATAAAAACAAACATGTTTTTCTATTGACACCAATAAAAACAAGAAAAAGATTGAGCATCTTATGGTATTTACTAGCATTATTTAAAAATAACCATATTCTGTCAATGTTCAGTGAAATTTGGAATGAATAGTTTGTGTGTCTCTGCTGTAGTTTAACAAACAAAAAATTAACTATACAAATGGACCTCACATTTCCTGGCTGTCTGCCATATGAGAAATTAAATCATAACTTACTTTTAGAAAAACTCATGGGATTAAAGAAAGGGAGCAGGTATCATAAGGGCCATTATTGCCACTGAAATAATGACAACTCACCATATATACTTTTGAAGATATTTGTCTGCTAGTCAATAACATGTTACTTTTAACTTATTACTGTTACAGTAAACAAATTATTACGTCTCAAATGTGACAGGCTTAACTGTATTTTTAATTCAAAGAAAAAAGTCAAACTTTAAAACATAATCAGTAATACATGTACTATAAATGTGTAGCCTACACTTTTATTTAATAAAAATTTGTTGGCATGATTTGAACTCATGACCGTATCAAAACTAATCAGTCTCATTACTGTCAAGTCACTACATCTAACTAACATAAATTTTGACTGCCTGGAAAGATAAAAATCATTATATATATATATATATATATATATATATATATCTAGTGCAGTGGTTAAGCTATCACTCGTGGCTGGTAGGTACTGGGATTGAATCTCAGTCGAGGCATGACATTTTAAATCTCAGTATTGTCTCCAACTCAAGAGTGAGTGCTCCACAAGGCTCAGTGGATAGGTGTACACATTATTTGTAACATAGTTTTAAATACTATTTGAAAATTTTATTTTCCCCCATTTAGTGTGGGCCAAAAATGTCTCTTATCGTACCTATTTCTTTAAACAAGTTATTTTTTCTTTTATGTCAACAAGCATTTAATTTGTATTTTAATTTTGATCTTGGTACAGTGGATACAAAAACTCAATACGAAATTAAATATAAGAGGATTTAATGTTTAATAAACTGTATTAATAAGTACCATATGTAATCTGTACACTTCAAAAGATATATTCATTTTCCATTTCTGTGTTTTAGTATATATATATATATATCATCCAAATTTGCAAGATACTTCACTATTGGAATGTTACGTAATGTTAAATGTAATAAATATAAATACCATGCAACTGTTTTTCTATTTCTGTTCCTAACTTTTATTTTTTTACATTAAAACCACCACACTGTTAGGTTTTAATACAATCAAAAAAAATAAAAAAATTACTTAATAAAAAATATGATAAAAGTCCTTAATTTTAAAAGTTAGATGTGTTTTAAAACCTTCCATTAATCAACAAATAATCTATCAATCATCTTACAAATACATTTTGAATTTGGCAAACAATTTTGAACAATGGCAGTTATTTTGGCGATTACGAATTAGTTCAGATGGCTAGCCATGCTGATAACTACTTTATAAATACAATCAGAAAATTTTTTATGTACTTGTCATATTTATGTCTCATGGACACATTATTAAATAATCAGTAATATCTGACAATGTCAAATTATCACATAATCCTTTCTATAGCACTTCACAGAAGAGCAGTATTAAACTGCCACTGGATTAAATTAGTTAAATTTTGGCCAGCAGGTTGCATAAATGAAAACATAATGCTATGTTTACAGATGAACATTACATACTATTAATAGTATTATACATATGTACAGACATGTAGAGATTCATTTGATTTTTGCTTAATTATGTGCTTGAAGTGGAATTTATACACAGTGGTACTGCTACTTTGTACAACATATACAAGAACTGTACAATTTACTATGGATGTCTGAAAGCTAAGAGTATCGGTTTGATTCTCACAATTTTAAATGTAGCAGTCAACCTATTTTATAATAATGAAGACAACCATCTAAATTCATTATTGCACAATACACTATTTACTCAACTGCAAATCAGAATTTAAAAAAAATTAAAACAGTCTCAAACTAAAACTATATGCATATTAATGTTTCAGGAATGTATCAAATATTTCTATGAAGCACAACAGGTCAGAAATGTGTTGTTTTTTACCTGTTAAATCAGTTGACATCTATCTACTCTAATTCTACTATGTATAAATTACTTAAGATTATATATTTCTTATTTCAATATGTATAAATATAATAAAATGATGATACATTTAATACTAAATACTAAATGTTTTAAGAAAGTACAAAAGTTTGTTCAACAATTTTCGTTTTGAAATCAATGATACAAAATATACACATATCTTCATTATTTACAAACAAATTGTCACTTTAATACAATAAATGAAAAGGTAGCTATCAGTAAAATTATACAAATTAGGTAATTAGCAAGGGCCTTAGTTGGGTGTGAACGATTTTATTAAGTTAAATAATAATTTTTTAAATGTCAAACTTGTCGTAGAAATGTTCAAATGTATTAATTCATCGAACTTAAATGTAACCCAGTCAGAGTTTCTACTGAAATGAAAGGATTTCTGCTGAAATAAAATTACCATTTTAATAAGAAACCATTTAAACTTTATAGGGATGTATTTTCTTTAAAATGCTGTGCTCAATAAGTAAGAACTGTGTTTCTTTAAGTTTCTCTTTTGTTAAAGAATAATTAAAGAATATTTGTATGATGTCTCATTCACTTCTCCCAAAGAATTGAAACTTTTTTCTTCCTTTCATCTTTTTAAAGGTAATGACCCTTGTTTCTAAGCAGTACACAACCACTTTTATCATCAAAATTAAACATTAGTTATAATTTATTGTTTAGAATATTAATTTTGATAAATCCACTGTAGAGCTAGCTCTGGCCAAATAATATAAATTGACAAATCATCTATAAAATATCAATAATAAAAAGAAAATTCTTATCAAAAATATTTATTATAAAAAAAATATTTAGCCAAACAAATATAGAATTTGCCATTTGTTTTTAAAACACTTAATTTGTGAACATCACAAGTGGCTAAGCTAGCTCTGCTGTGTTTCTGACTGTCCACATGTTTACTGAAGATGTATTTGCATGAAACAACAAAAACAGTAACTAACCACTGAAACAGGGTCAGTGTCTTTAAAACAAACCCAAACTTATTTTTTCAGTAATTCCACTTTGAAACTTCTTTGGCATAATGTTTAGTTTTATTTGTCAAATAACATTTACAGAACCCTGCTGTTTATGTATATTTTAGTTACAAAACACTCAGCATCATGTTCACACAAATTAACACAATACATATCAATCAATCAACAAAGAAAATAGCACATATTAACATGTAAAATTTAACTTCTGATATTCATAACATTAAAATGGAAAAACGCAGTACAGCTTAGAAACTACTGTCACAACCATGTTGCTATTTCTAAGCTGTACTCTACTAAATTATGAAAAAGGTTTTAATAGTGTTTGTACAAAATATGTTCTGTCATGTCAATGATTTTCAGATTTTGGGGATATCCTGATGCCTGCATCTTGGGTCACCAAAAGAGCATATCCATAATATTAAGTACCAATTTTAGGGGGGGTGGGGGGGGGTTCTTTAGAAAATGACTAACCATATAATTAAAAATAAGGTTAAAAAGAAAACAAATCCAGCTGCATATCTCCCTTTTCATTTATCAAGTGCAAAAAGATTTGTTAGCATGAGACATATGTACTGAATTTATGTTCAGCTCATTTCCAAACAAACTCTTTTTCCAGTTCTTTAGCAGTTGGACGTGTGTAAAGAGGTTTTGGTTTTACCAGAGGTTCACGTTTGTCTTGGCTTTGGCCCTCCACATCTATATCCAGCAATGTCTTATGGTGTCGGATGTGGGGAGGTGTGTTACCAGGTGAAAGCTGTGATCGTGTTGAGTAATAGGGTGTGTTATCTAGATAAGATTCAGTGGGTGTGACCCAGGGCCGGGTAGAATCCCAAGAGCTCTCTCGAGATGTAGCAACAGGTTGTGGAGAATCTCTTGGACCTGAATTTGTATACTTTAATGTCGGTGGTAGCAGTCTCATTTTTGGTTCCACCTCGAGGGTAGTGGGCCTCTGTGCTGGCTCCCCACTAGGTTTTCTGCGTGGAGGCAGAGGTTGTGCTCCATATGATTCGGGTTGTCGATATGAGCGTGGTTCGTAGTCCTGTGGTGTGTTAGAAGAATTTGAGGTATTTGATGGGGTTCTTTTATGTGTGTAAGTAGGTGTATTCTTGTAGTCCCTATAATCTGGTGCGAAATCATCCTCAAATGTAACAGAACGTCTTTGTGGTGTCTGAGATGACCGAGTTGATTCGTATGTACCACTATCTGAGATCTGTCTCTGCAATATACTTGAGCGATCAGAGATCATAGTGCTGTCACTATCTGTATATGATAATCGCTGGGGAGATGATTTTGATCCTATTGTGCTTGATGTTTGAGACCCTGGGCTGTCATCTTTCTCTGCAAACTGTATCGGCACTTCATAGTTCTGAATGCTTGGTCGTTGCCGAGTCTGAACACCATGATATGTATGACGGAAACCTGAAGCATTTGAGTAGTTATGATTATTAAAATTACCTTCCGGCTCAATAAATGAGTCACGGACTGCACCAAGATATGCATCTCGTCTATTTAAAATAAATGAATCCCGTTTTTTCATATTCTTCTCCTCCTCCAAAGAATGAAGATTTGGATGAATAGCCGAGGTATTTGAGATCCTAATATCAAAACCAGTTGCCACAGCAGCAAGAATAACTCCCATGTTGTAGAGTATATTATCACTTTTCTTTCGCACAGCGAAACGTTTCAGAGTACCAGACTCTGAGCCTCCATTAACTGGAGTTGGTGGAATGTGTTTTGTTTTATGATCATCTGAGAAATCAGGCCATTCTTCCTCTTCATCATCTGAAACATTCATTTTATTATTATATTATTCATAATTACCTATATTGTAAATCACCTCTATATACAGATATATTTTATGGTCAAGTGTCCACTATTCGTGCCTGTTGTCTTTTCGTGCCTGTTGTCTTTTCGTGCCCTTTACGGAAACATTCTAGATTTTCTGTTTGTTTATTATTATTATTATTATTATTATATAGGTGATATTTTTTTGTCACCACTGTTCATTAGATCAACGCAATAAACAATAAATTGATGCATTATTGTTACATCGTTTCTGTGTTACAGTGTTAACAGTTGAAACATTAATGGTTTTTGTTCAGTTATGATCTCGTCAAATTTTTATGACAATTCTTTAACAATTTTAAATTTAAAGAAAAGAAAAGACAGAAAAAATACACTGGTTTTTGTAGAGAGCACGAAAAGACTACTCTCGTCTGCTGTTATGTTGGATTTCACCGATGTTTTTAACCAGCATTTTAACAATAAATACAACTTTGTGCTTCTTTTCTGATATATGTAAACCAGTGTTGGAAATGGCCGGGAGCCTGAGTCCACATGAAATGGGATCGGGCTACGAACTTTTTAAAGTTGGTAGCCCGTGTGTCCACCATGTCTGGATAGGCTACGGTGATATACTAATTAAATACCTTCCAATGACACG
>JAULBS010004982.1:0-25870 GCA_032355785.1 Symmetromphalus regularis | reverse complement strand
ATACCACGGCCTTTGATAAACCAGTTGTGGACCACTGGTTGGAACGGAAAATAGCCCAAACTGCAAATGGGTCCACTAAGAAGGATCGATCCGACGACAGACCAAGCACAAATTAAATTGGTTCTCTAAATTTGCTGCTGTTTTTGTCAATACCAATATAAAATTTATTTTCAGCATCAATTTATTGCAATCCAAAAATTTTTTAAAATACCAACTCCAAAGCTATTTTATGATAGTAATTAACTTCTGATGCAAAACTGTCAATTTCAATGGTTGGTGTAAATCTCCACCCCACATTAACTGGTTTATTGGAGTCGCTGCTTTTTTAACTATTATTAGGAATAGTAACATGTCACTACACATTTAAAGAAACTATTATAATGAATGAGAAAGACTGTCCTCACTAAATTAATGTAATATGTTCTTTTTTAATATTAAAATAAAATTATAACTATATTAAAGAGAAAAAAAACAGGATATTCACAGATAGGAATTTTCCAACAGTTAATAACAATTTTCCTAATAAACAAAAATGTCTGTCCCTTTATATGGAACAATTTCCATGTGGGAATAGTGACGATAAAATAATCACAGTGTATGAAATTGAACAATCTATGACTAAAACATTTGTGACAGATGAAAGACCATCTCAATGTGATCAATTCATGCAGCATCCAAGTTGGCACCTGTCTGTAGATCTGCACTATTGCCAAGCACAGAATTGAGAAAACTGTACGGTGACTGCGCTCTGTTCTTCAGGAATGAATGCTGCATGTTCAGACCCTTCACAACTGCAAAACAATATAGTTGAACATTTTCAGTTTTCTTTTTAAGTAAGGTTAATTAAAGATTTTGGTGAAATGTGTCTGGATCAGGGGCAAAAATAGATTCCTGGGATGGGGAGGGTGGGGGGGGGGCTGATTTATGAATAATAAAAAAAAAAAACCTGTACAAAAAGTGGGGGGATTGACCATCACTGTTCAAAAAGTGGGGAGGATGTGTCCCCTCATCCACCCCAGGATTGATGCCATTATTGACCCCTGGTGTATTTTGGTATATTTGCACTAAGACTACATGGATAAGTGTTACCACGATACAATAAAGAGAAATACTGGTAAAGATTATTATTTAGGTATTTTTAATTTCAATTTTTGGAAGCAAAAAGTGGGGAAGATAAATATATAAGTGTCCCCCCCCCCCCCCCCATCTCTTCTGGAATTTAAACATGTACGTTATTTTAAACAGTCCTCAATTTGTAGGTACAAAATCAAGTACAACTGTACGTACTTTTAAAGCAGATGGTCTCGTCAAATCTTTTATTTATTTGTTGTAATACATAAATATGTAGTATGCCATGTTGAATTAGTGTGGAGGTCTCTCGATCTCTATACAATATAAAATACTGCCTAAATAATGGTCAGATGGGGAGGAATATATCCATTCTAATAGATCAAAATACTGCCATCCGAACTGTTTTTTATTGGAAAATAGCTCAGGAAATATTTAGCAAACTGACAAGTTCAGAAGTTATTTTTCTCTATAAATACTCACATCAAGGTATATATAAAACATATTTTTATATTAAAATATTTTTAAACATGTATTCCGTCAGATAAATTTAGTATTGTGCAGATGAAAAACACATTTTAACATAGTATCATGCACACAGTATCAGTGGTACCATATAGAATACACACTAAAAAGCATATTAAGCATGTAAGTGAAAGTGATGCATTAGCAAACTAGTACATCTAAGCTAAGAGCATAATAAAGGGACATGCATACACGTGTTATTTTAAAATAAAAAGTAAAGGGTTGTTTAACGATACCCCATTACTGAGCTGTTATAGGTATCAGACATATGGTGTTTTGCGACTCATGTTCTTTAGAGAATACTTGCTACCACCACATAGGCTAAATTTTTTCTGATTAGCTCCAAGGGATCTTTTATATATATGCTGTTCCACAGACAGGATAGCACATACCATTTTCATTAATAATACAGTTATGAACCAGTGGTCTGTGCAAGATTCACGCTGGGTTAGACCAAGTATTGAGATTAAAAATTCAATGCCTCGGCTGAGATTTGATCCAAATACCTACTAGCCATGAATCCAACAGATTAACCACTGCACCACCGGGATCAGCAAATTTAATATATATTTAAATAATTACAGCAATTATTTTACAACATTGTGGAATATCTAATAGTGTATACAGTTTGTCGTGAGAATGTAATAAAATGGGGCAAAATAAGATATGAATGGTTTAAAATAAATCAGTGTAAAGATATAATTTAGGATATAGAATTAAAATAGAAATAACAAAGAATACATATCATTATGATAAAAATCAAAAAGTCAATATAATAAATAATACTATTATAAAAATATATTCAATGAATTAAGAATGAAAAATAATTTTATGATAACTGAGTTTCTTTTAAAAACTTAATAATGAGTTGTGGATTAAAGTTATCTGAATTTCAAGGAATGTAAATATCACTTGTAAAGATCTACACTAGGAATGATAAAATACCACAACCAAAACACTACAGAAAGAAAAAGATATGAGAGGAACGTTTGTTAAACGACACCCCAGCACACTGTTTAATTAATACTAGGTGGGAAATATATGGTATTATGGGGACTAGTGAAAGTACTAAAACAAACAAATTTATATTCTAATAATATAAATGAGTATTTGAAGATTATAATCACTTATAATTTATTAAATTCAAGGATTTTCAAGCAATTTATAAAGCACACACTATTATTTTTGTCAATAGATTTGAAGATCTTGAATGTACATTTTCTTCTTCAAATAGAAGTTTTTAATGGGAAGTGCAGACTAAAAGCTTTGCGAAGAAAAACAAATTAGTACTCACTTGCATCCATCCATTAATTTACATGTCTGAGAAACAAAGTTACATAAAAACATTAACCAAAGTCACCGAAACATAAAATAGAATATCTGGTGTTATTATTTTTTTAAAATAGATTTTTAGAAGCTTTAAAAATACATTTAACAAAGGAAAGTAATTTTTAAGGACACCCCAACACACTGATTAATCCATTGGCATACCTACCACTGATTCAAGTATACCTACCAGTACCACTGATTCACATATATCTACCACTGATTCACGTATATCTACCACTGATTCACATATATCTACCACTGATTCACGTATATGTACCACTGATTCACTTATACCTACCAGTACCACTGATTCACATATCTACAACTGATTCATGTATATCTACCACTGATTCAAATACATCTACCATTGATTCATGTATATCTACCACTGATTCACATATATATATATATACCACTGATTCACACATATCTACCACTGATTCACATATATCTACCACTGATTCACATACATCTACCACTGTTTCACATATAGCTACCACTGATTCACATACATCTACCACTGATTCACCTATATCACCACTGATTCATATATCTACCACTGATTCACATACAGCTACCACTGTTTCACATATAGCTACCACTGATTCACATTCATCTACAACCGATTCACATTCATCTATCACTGTTTCATGTATATCTACCACGGTTTCACATACATCTACCACTGTTTTACATACATCTACCACTGATTCACCTATATCTACCACTGTTTCACATATATCTACCATTGTTTCAAGTATATCTACCACTGATTCACATACATCTACAACTGTTTCACGTATATCTACCATTGATTCACATATATATCTACCACTGATTCATGTATATCTACCACCGATTCATGTATATCTACCACTGATTCATGTATATCTACCATTGATTCATGTATATCTACCACTGTTTCACGTATATCTACCACTGATTCACGTACATCTACCACTGTTTCACATACATCTACCACTGTTTCACATACATCTACCACTGTTTCACGTATAGCTACCACTGATTCACAATAATCTACCACTGTTTCACGTATATCTACCACTGTTTCACATATATCTACCTCTGATTTACATACATCTACCACTGATTCACCAATATCTACCACTGTTTCACATATATCTTCCACTGATTCACATCCATCTACAACTGATTCACGTATATCTACCACTGATTCAAGTGTACCTACCACTGTTTCAAGTGTTCATTTATTTGCACATTGATAATAAAAAAACTATAAAATATTAAAGATGCTACTACACTAATTATCAGGATATCTACTCCTCAAAATTTGTACATCTAAAATATTGATTTGGAGGAAATTTCAACTAACATTTTAAGGATTAAAGTAAATTTTATGCTGGCCTTGACTCCTCTCATCAACCCACACACCAGCTTATGAATAGACAAAACACTGTGAACAACTCCTAACAGATATAGAAACAAAAAGTAATTTTATATGTTACAGAAGCCTAAATACCTTCATCGAGATTGGGACACTCCTCTTCTTGTGTCGGTGTCGTCTGCTTGTCAACACATTCAGTCATCAGGTCAGACGAGATGGCGTTTACGTTCTCTTGCTCTTCACAACCCGGCCTATCAGAAACTACTGCTTCACAATCAATATTGTTAATGTCCGACATACAATTCTTTTCTTCTGCTGCAACAGATCTGGCAAAAATCAAATTTGTCGTGCTCAGATCAATCTCACTCAAGTCAATTTGTCCAGTTTTAGAATTCAGCTCTTGCACATTGGAATTATTTTGGTCTACACTTTCTTCTGGTTGCCAGTGATCGATGGTCAGTCCTGACATTGAATCCTGTTCGAAGTGTTCTGTGGTTTTCACTGGGTTTGATTGATCACTGTTTAGATCAGTGGCAATGTCCTCGTCAGATGTTTCGTATGTGTATTCGTCTGGTAGAGGAATGCCTGTGTGTTGTGGATTAGCATTGGCAGCAGAGGTTTCTTCTGACTGTTTATCTGAATGACCTCCATCTGAAGTCTTGGTATCAGTTACACTGTTTCCAAAAACAATGAAAAACACAATGAGATAGATACACAACTAGAAATACAGACAACTAAATAATACAGAAATCCTAGTGAGGTCCAACAAAAAAAAAACAGAATTTTTTTTAAGGCAGGAGCTTTTTCTGAAATAGTGCCTTCTGGTGACCTTTGAGGGTCAAATTAACTGCATTTCTAGCTTTATTTAAAAAATCGAAAACACACTTATGCTGACCAAAAAACTGACTTCCAGTAAAAACCGGAAAACTAGCATCTCTGTAAATAATTATTAGTTAATTTTATCTTTAACTTTCCTCTATAGAAGTTAAAAAAAGCTAATCTCTGCAAGTTCATATTAGAATATTTTATGATTATCTGCTCTATTAGAATAGTGTGACTGCCAAAATTATCATAGGATATATCATGTGGCTACCTCAAATAGCTATTAAAGTAAAGCTTCATCCATAAAATAGAGGATATTAAACAAGATACCATTTATTATCAAATTTATGTCTAGAACGAAATTATTTTCTTTGTCATTAGCTTTAGCAAGTAATAAATGAAAATTATTTCATGAGGGACATAAATCTGATAATAACTGGTAGTACACTTGATATTTTATTTATTATTTTAATTGTTCCACTCTTTTAAACTTGCTTTGTGCTGGATAGTTTTGAGAAATGCTAGCCGATAATGTTATGGATGACATTACATTATATGTTTGCAAGTTTTAGTAATATTACTTGAATTTTTACAAATTTATAAAGACATCATATTTAGAACAGGCAAGCTTATTGGTCATAAAGGCCAGAGTGATTCATTGAAATGCCCTGTTAAACCAATGTTATTTTCTCTGTGGGAAAATAACAACAGACATGTACCAGGTTATAAGTGCTTACTGGGGATATAAAAAATTAATTTATTGCTGTGGTCCAACAGATATTCACAGGGTTTTTATTTTGTTTTATTTTCGATTTTAATTTTTTATGATTGACACAAAAACAACCGATCAGAAAATGGTTCATCGGCAATCGGATCAAAATGACAACCCTGGACTCACGGGACGTGTTTCAGTAAATACTTCGTTTGACTATGCCTATGCTGACCTGTGTTAATATAAACAATATCACACAATAACTCATGTAATGTGAATGCACCTCTCAGTTTCAGCAGCTGTAGTTTCTTCAGGAATTACCATATTTAAATACTCTGATAGCAGCAGTTTCTCTGTATCGGCTCTTCCACGTGGTGATGGCAACAGCAACGTTGACAAAACATCTTTTAAAGGCCGGCTCTGAAAAACAACAAAATAATACTGTAAACTCTTGTTATACCAACATTCTTTATAACAGAATATTGATGTCAAAATAAATACTTTTTTGCTATTCTAAAAATAGTGATTCTCTGAACTGAACAGCAAAACATCTTCCAGTATTCTGTAATATTTAAAACTAAAAGTCTTTGTGGTAAAACTATTCACTTCTATAAAAACAACACAAAAAACAATGATTATTTGGCTAAGACATTTTGTCTGTATATTGCATACTTTTTCAATACATTACATTTGAAATGTATTTTGTAATGAAAATTGAAAGCTGCATTCAAATATGGAACAGTAAAACTTATATGTTATTATACCACCTATGAATGTATGGCCACAATGAATGTATTATCACTCCACAAAACTGGGGAATCTACATGCACACAACTTTAAGAAAACTTACTGAACAAGACCTATTTGTGGGGAGAATTTGTTACTTGGACTACACTATTCTGCTTGTGAAAAGGAAAGGATTATTTAATGACACCCCAGGACATTGTCTATTAGGTTTCAGACATAAGGTGGTTTGCTACTCATGGTCTTTTTAAGAAAACCTGCTGCTGCCACATAGGCTGCCCTTTCTGATTAACAACAAGGGATCTTTTATAAGCACTTTCCCAAACAGGACAGCACATACCACAACCTTTGATAAACCAGCTGTGGACCATTGGTTGGTACTGGTGGCATACGCCTATCCAAGGAATAACAGTATGTTAAAACTCCTAGATAAAATGTAACAGGCCAAAGAGAGAAATAAAACAAAAAGACAGCTCAGTCGACACTTACAAGAGGAGCAGTTGTATAATCAAGGGTTCCTTCAGGTAAAGTCCCAAACTGAACATCTGGGCAACGTAGCTGAAACAAAGACAACCAAAACATTAGTGAAAACAATATTTCTGTACATGCTTACAAGAATTGAACATTTACAAATTTAAAGTGTTTAATAATGATCTTTGAATTTATCCAGGAAACAAAGACATCTTTTTATCATCTAAATGTGTTTTCTTTATGTTGTTAAATAATGAGTGCTCATCTGAGTACTATATACATGTATACTATATACACTATGTAAATATCTTCAACAACTGACTTACCCACAAAAAGAGAACTCCGATACTGTACATATCACCAACAGTAGACAATGGACTTGCATCAGTAATGTTGCGCATCTCGGGTGCAACAAACTGTAGTCCAGACTTGGATACGTACTTTTTCCTGCACCTATCAACCTGCAAACAAAAATAAAGAACAAAGGTACTACGACAGTGACAAAATTAATATCGGTTAGCCAGCCAACTGTATTCATGGGCCGATTCAAATTTGTGAAAATAGAAAACTATTTATATTTCCAGCTAAACCACAAGTGAACTAATTCCTGACCAAATTGAAAATATGCTAATTTAAACTCTGTATAGGCATTCTACAAATGATTATTAGGTAGGAGGCAGCATACATCTTTTCTTATTTTTATTTTTTTCACAGAAACGCTCTTACAAAATAAAACCTGTCTCCCAACAAGGGTGACATTAAAGGACAGGTGATCTACATGACCTCGATCAATTACTAATTTATAAAAACTAACATAGATCCTATTAAACATTGATGAAGATAGCTCGAAATGTAGACCTAAAGAATAAACCAAAAAAAAAAGTATCTATTATTTTTTTAATGTTATGGGAGAATGGTACCAAAATAATGTTCTTACTACAGTATTAAAATATTAACAATTGCCCTCAAGGGCAATGCGTTTGAACCGTATTTGGAAATAAAAGAAAATAAGTTGAAACATATTATATACATGTTAAAACAAATGCTCTTGTATTATGGAGGAACTAAAGTTTCCCCTTGTTGAAAAACACCACTGTTGCCATGTGTTCACTGTTAACTGAATCTGACCTGGTTTACATAACATATAATGAATATGAGTCTGAAAATTAATCTGTTTAATTATCTCCCTTCAATTACAATTTATCAAGCAAAACATTTCAATGTATCCAACAAAACTTGTCAGTCACAATCAATTTATCCAACAGAGTGAATTCTATAACAGGTTTGACTATAGCAGGTTCTATTATACAGAAAAAATATACCGTTTTTCTTGAAAAATCTGGCATCAACAGAGTGCATGTGTAATCCTCTTTGACGATGATATTTTGTGGTGTCACCTCTCCATGAATAATATTTATGTTATGAAGGTTACACAAAGCTGCCGCAACACAGAAGCCTAATTCCTGAATCTCCTGAAAATACAACAGATGACAGTCCATACGATTTCAAATTTCATGGGAAAAACCTTTAAGATCATGGGAACCCATTGGAAACTGTTTTTTGGTTCAGTGAAAATGAGTCATGGGAACACGAAAATCATGGAAGACGAAATTTCAGTTCCATGATTTTGACGACATGGTAGCAACAAGCTACTGGTAATGATCATTACCGTGAAATCCTATGGCCTGAAATGAGTTAAATTTAAATGATGCTAGTAACCTCAACTAGTAGGCATTTTGTTCACCAAAAATGTTTTTTGTTTAAGATTCCAACTTCATTTATTATAGATGTACATTACATAATCAGCATATTTATTTATTTTTTTAACGACCCCAAAGTAACAAAAATAAACATTGGTTATTACATAAATGTTATTTTTCACAGTTGGGGAGCTGTTAATTACAAAACTGGCTAAATCCATTATTATTATTTAATATTTGACATCACACCTACAAAAAAAAAAAACTGGTTTTGCAAAATTTAGGTAAATTAGAATAATCTTTTTTCTTATGAACATAAACTTTGTACAACTTTCTCTTTATGGTCTTGAACTTTATTTATTCTATACCTTTTGTGAAAGTGATGTTTCGCTGGGTTCACACTAATAAAGATGGCTACCCCATTAAAACAATTTTCCCTCCCTAGTGTAGCAGTGATAAAAAATAAAACAGATTTGAGTAACAAACCTTTTCTGATGGCTTGTTTTGATTTTCCATCCAAGTAGACAGAAGTTCTCCAGATTTTGAAAACATTACATATGCGTGTCTGGAACTCTGAAACAAGACATTTACACGTTATTAGGGATTGTTTCCCTTTATCAACATTTTTCCTCTTCGTACACAGTACTGATTTTTAGTTACAACCCTGCCCCCTCCCCCACCATTTTGAATTAATACACAGGAAGAAAGAATTTTATTTGCATAACACCCAAACATGGGCAGAGCAAAATACACACAGACACTATCAACACATGAATGTAACAAGAGCTATTACATAAACATAACTATGAACTATTTAAAATATTCATTAACTACTATTTACACAAAACATTTGAAGTATAAAATGTCAATTTTCCATAAAAATTTTAATGATTAATTGAAATTAATAAGATTACTATGATTTCACATATATTTGATTAATGCATTATGACTTTGTTAAAAGTTTTAATGAGCATTTCAATATACCTTGTCAAAAAAGATGGCTTTTACTAAGGCAACACTGTCATGAGTTATTTTGGAATAACCCATCACTTCATTCAGAAACTCAGCTTTGTCCAAATGTTCACCATCAGATAACAAGTATTCCTGAAATAATAAAAACATTAACACTATATAAAATTTACACATTTAATGTCTTGACTGCAAAGTTTGTTAGCTTTTATTTAACTTTAAAAAAATATATAAGTGATTGGAAACCAATGAGAACACTGCTGTTTGTATTATATTTAATAGAAAATTTTGTTTTTGGTTTTTAGCACATTGATTTATTAATCATCAACTATTGAAAGTCAAATATTTGATAATTTTGGAAAACAGGCATTAGAAGAAACTATTAGCATGGGATCTTCTATATGCACTCTCCAAAAGACATGAAAACACATACCACAGCTTTTGGTAAATCTAATCAAAGAATTAGTCTACTGAGGGGTTTCGATCCTATGACCAAATTATCTCAGGCAAATACTTTACATGCTTAGCTAGATCCCGCCCCTATATTAAACCAATGTTTAACTTATATTCAATTCCCAGTCGGGTCCTTGAAATTTAATTTTTTTCCATTCCAACCAGTGGTCCACTAAATAAATATCTCAGAATGACCATGTAATTGACGTCCAATAGCCAATCATAAGATTAAAATCAATGTGTCTAGCGGCGTCGTTAAATAAAACAAACTCTGAGTGCCGTAACTATACAATTTTGCTATTTCAGAGCTTAAGCAATTTTTAAAAATGTTCAATTTTACAAGATATTTTACAGTGTCACGCTGACAACTGCCGTGATTTTTGATGGCTGAGCAGTAAAAATCTTGTACATGATAAATATTGAAAAGTTTGTTTTATTTAACGATGACTCTAGAACACATTGATTTATATTTTATCATCGGCTATTGGACGTCAATCATATGTTCATTCTGACATATGTATTTAGAGGAAACCCGCTACCACCACATAGGCTACTCTTTCCGATAAGCAGCAAGGGGTCTTTTATATGCACCGTCCCATAGACAGGTAAGAACATACCACGGCCTTTGATGAACCAGTTGTGGACAACTGGCTCGAACGGAAAATAGCCCAAACAGCTGATAAATATTATGAACATTATATATAAGAAAATCAGAACGGTAATAACACACCCTGATGAAGATGGGTTCACCGGCAAATGTTGATTCAAACAGATCAGATGATGCCCCTGAAACTGGAATCAACTCGTAGTGCTCAACCTCATGACTAGGTTTCACCACTCCATTGTATGCCTAAAACACAAATCAACAGGGAATGCGTAATAAAAAAATTCCGATTCCAATGATACCAATATAATTTTTCTGTGACTAAAAGAAAAAAAGTAGCGAATTTTTTAAGTTTTAAGTTTTATGCAATATACAAGCTAGTGATAAACACTGTGTTTAACACGGAGAAGACAGCTAACATCAGTTATTAGGTGCCAAAGTTTAGGTGGGGCTTCTAAAATTAATTTCTCACGAATAATAAATAGCTTTTAGACCTACAGTTAAAAAATTATAAATAGTCCCCTCTCACTGCTAAAGTAGCTTCTTATCAAACTACCACATTTTTCACTCTCCCTTTTTCCTATTGTTTATCCCCAGGGTTTGGGGTCCTTCCCTTAAGATGCAGTCATTTTTAAACAAACATCTCGAAGTTTAATTTTTAATAATTCTGGAACTTGGTACTTTTTATATTTTAATGTTTGAAAATAATTGGCACATTTTTACTCTAACAACGTGCCAAATAACAAAATACCAGGTAGACGTCCATTCCAAGATCTGGGTGCCTCGTGATAAGTTCTGGGAATAGTTTGTCAGCCAAGTTTGACAAATTACACTGCAAAATAAAACACACAAAATAAACTGCTAGCCCATCATTTGAATTTAAATATAAAAAAAGAACTCTGAAGAAAGTAAAATATGACTGCCCCTACATGTCACATTTTTAATAATAATTTGCTATTTTATTTGGAATTAGGTAAATCTTGTCAAAAGAACAGACAGGATAAAAATGAGCTGTTTGATGGGCTCAGGACAAGAACACGCCAGAGAAACGATCATGGCCTGCCACTTGTGAGCCTTTTTTGTTTTACACATTAATGTTTGCCATTGTAACCAAAATCTGATATAGAGTTTGTACCCGATCCGTCAGTGCTCTCCCTCTCTCCCAAAGTCGTTCTTATGGGCCTGACAACTGCTAACCAAATTTTAATGCAGATGTTGTTTATGGAATATGATGGAGAACTTCTCCGTGCCATCGTGAAATTCATTTCACCCACTGTTCAACATAAACAAAAGAATTCAAGTATTAAAAATTGGTCTAAAGTTAGTAACCAGGTAAGAACATAAGATTTTTGTATTTATAAATACTTTTCAAAACACTTACCAGAATTTTGTCTTCTTTGATTAATGCTTGATGAATTTCATCACGGATTTCAGCAATATTGTCTACAATTTCTGTTATAGCTGAAACATCTGACTCGTTCTATAAATTAATACAAATTAAAATACCAAAATATAATGTGATCAGCCATTTCATTACAATATAAACTGATGCATTTCATATATAATATAGTCACTTTATGTCTTTAACACATTATTAGCATTTTTTACTGTTTTACTAAATTTGTTAATAAATATGTTTGCTAACAATAATATTAAGGGGTCGTAAAAAATAGTCATCCCAACTAGTTATTGACAGGAAAACATCATTTCTGGCTGGGCCCTCATCTCAAAAGTTATTTTCTGTTTAGGTTGAAACAATATTTTAAGTAAAATACATCTGTATCTTCTTAATATCAAAATATTTGTCAAATATGTAACCAGTTAAAACAATTATTGTTTGATCTGGCAATCATTTATTTAGGCTGGTACACTTAAAAGATTGCTAGCCTTTTTTGTGTGAAAATAACCCACACTGTGTCATCCATAAAATAAATCACATTTTTTCTTGGATGAATATGACCCACCCAGCGTAACATTTCCTAACACCAGCAAAAAAACTCTTCATCATGCTTTCTCAAATATCTCCAACACCCTTTAAAAGCACGACATACTTAATGGACGAAGCCCAACAGTAAGCTGTACCTCTTCAACATCTTCTTTATCAGCCAGACGATGTCGCAGCTTGGATCGCAGTCCACGTAGCGTCTTACGCACTTCTTGCAATTCATCTACATGTACGTTAGGTCGAGCCTCCAACCACGGTTCTATATCTGATCTCATTTGTGAGAATTCAAACACAAGTTTTTGCAGATTTTCTATATTTGATACTTCTGCTTTCAAGTCTTTTTCTAATGCTTGAAGCATTTCAGCAAAAAATCCTGAATCATGACCATGTTCCTGTGTAATGTAAAATAGAAAAATTATTATGTAATTTATTTAATACAGGGTAAGAAATTAAAACAGGTAACCCAGACAATTATTCTGTTCATAGATTGTTTAAAATTTGTGTAAACTATAGCTACATTTCTATGTAGACCATTTCAAGTGTTTTAAAAAAAACCTCAATAAAAAATTTGGATAATTAGAGAAAACCACAAAAACTGTTGTTTGATGTACTGTTAAGTTTTAAAAATATCCATGTTTGATTGATCTAACATTGAAAGAAAACATTTAACGTGATTGCATTACCAGGCCTGGTACTGACAGAAAAATGGTTTTCAAGGGCAATTATTACAAGTAGAATAACTTTTTATAATGCTGGGTACAGACCAAGCACCATACATAGATGATGACTATGCATGCTCAGAAGCTACCACACACTTCCTCTTCCTTAGCCTGATGCATTGACATCACACGTATTCACCGACAGAGAACATAAAATGCAATCATTAATTTATTTTTTTATTTTTAGTGGGGGATGTGGCGGCAGATTTTAATAGAATTCCATGGAGCACCAAGCATAGTTACTTACCACATCTGTTACGTTCAACTCATTCTGCAACCTCTGTGTGTAATTGCTGAGTAAGGCCTCAAGGTCAAACTGACGTTTGTCGTCACCACCAAGTAGAGAGAGTTGCTGCAATAACAGTTAATTATATTCATTAATTTATTTATTTAATGACCCCCCTCCCCCCCACCACTGCACAAAAGTAATCATAAGCTATTGGGAGTCACATTATGGTTACTTCAAACATTTACCTTAACATAAATACATTTTTTCCAAACACATATACAAACAAATCAACTATTCATTAAAGGTCACTAAAAGAAGATTATCTAAATATCACTTTAAAACATGTTTTATCATAACAGCAGCATAAAGGACATTAAAAGAAAATGATCTCAATAAGACTTTCACAAATAAATAAAATCTTCCATAAAAACAATAATCTCAAGCTGACTCTTGGCAAGATCAACGAAATTCACTTTACATCTGTTTTGTCTAGTGGCTTTTTGGATCCTATATTATTAGTGTAATACACAGACTATTAGTCTAACAGTAACCGTAGTAACAAAATTCATATTCGGAACACTTGTAAAAATGAATAACAGAATAAAAGATGGGATTTTAAAAGTTTATTCTAAATGCACCAAATCTGAAATTGTTTTGCCTTGTTCTTTATCAGTTAGGCAAGGCAAAAATAAACAAAACAAACTAAACTTACACTTTGTATACTACTGAATGCGGCGACAACTTCATTTCTACAAATATCTGTATAATTTCTAGCCTGTGCAAAATCGGCAAGCTTCGATTCCTAGGCAAAACAAAAAAAATCTTCAAATTATGTACCAAAGCAAGCATATTCTTACAACATAACATTTCAGTTAACATTTATAAGTTTGATTACAGGTGAAATAAACAATGTATTAAACTATTCGCTAGATAAGGTTTTGATTTCTTATTATCATCACACCTTAAAGTGATTTAAGCTTAATGACACTACTAGAGCTCATTAAGCTATTGGATGTCAAACACTTGATTATTATGACACAGTCAAGTGTAAGCCAGCCTCCAACAGGTTTTGAACCACTGTCATCAGCTTGAGAGTCCAACATTCTACTGAGGCCCCTTAAAGTGACTTAAGCTGGCATTAATGTAAGGATACTGTCTGATAACCAACTTAGAGAAAAGTAGTTTGTTTTATTTAACAACGACTCTAGAACACATTGATTTATATTTTATCATCAGTTATTAGACGTCAATGATATGGTTATTCAGACATGTATTTAGAGGAAACCTGCTGCCGCCACATAGGATACTCTTTCCAATAAGCAGCAAGGGGCAGGACAGCACATACCATGGCCTTTGATGAACCAGTTGTGGACCACTGGCTGGAACGAAAAATAGCCCAAACTGCAAATGGGTTCACTGAGAAGGATCGATCCGATGACGACCGGTTCACAGGTGGACACCATTTGAGCTACATCCCGCTCCACCAACTTAGAGATACCACAAAATATGAATCTGGTAACATGTTAAAACAAATTTAACAAAACAACAATACCAATGGTTTTTACCATTACTCATTTTTTAACTACACGGGTTATGAGGAATACCTTCTCCATTCTTCGTAAAACAAAAGAATTTGTTGTTAAATGACACCCCGGCATGTTGTTTATTCAACATCTATTAATATATCATGGTCTTCAGAGGAAACCTGCTACTGCCACATACTCTTTCCCGATTACCAACAGGGGATCTTCTTTATGCACTTTCCCTGACAGGAGAACATATATCACAGCCTTTGATAAATCAGTTGTGGACCACTGTTTGGTGCATGTGGTACATACTTACACTGTGCTTTGCAAAGCACGGACTCAAGAGTTGAAATCGAGATTAAAAATCTAATTCTTTAACTGAGATTTGATCCCAGTACCTAACAGCCATGAGTATGACAGCATAACTTTAACATCACAGGTGGTGGTCCCAGTTCTATCAGTGTATTTGTAACTAAAGAATGTGAAAATTTGGGCGAGACAATTGTGAACAATGTACCATCTCGACTTTACTGACATGTGGTAACCCAAACAACCATTCTTGACTTATTTCAGTGATTGCTTAAGGATATTTTCTGACAAGATTTATGAAAAAACTAATCTTACCTTCCACTGCAAATATTCTGGTGTCAGACTTTCCAGTGAGTGAATATCATGTACGACAAAATGGAAGAACGGGTCAAAGTGTTGCTTCAAGACCTCTACTGCATTCTGTAGAAACAAAATAAAACCTGTCACAAGCATTATCAATATGCCATGGTTATCATGCCCTGGCTGTTTAAAACATGGTTAAACTAACCGTGTGTTAGTTTTTTTTTTTTTTTAAATCTTTATGAAAAAAAATCAAGAAATTGTATTTAGACTGTCTCCAGATCAGGATGAAAAATATTGTGCCCACAACAAGCATACCCATATTAAAATATACATATTTTAAATGTTTTTGTTATTTATTTATTTATTAATAAATTAATACAACTATTCTTCTAACATTGTGAGAAATTTTACTGGGTTTAGCTAAAAGAATTGACAAATAAAAATTAATTTACTCAGCATTAAATTGACAAATACAGGGTTGCTTGTTTGATATACTCTGTATGTAACTACCTTGACAGCTTCCCCTCTCTCTTCCAGAGGCATCTGTTCAACTTCATCTATACATATGTTGATTTTAGAATATAGATCTTTTCTTGCAGCATCTCTCGTCTCAACCATTTCCTCTAATTCTTTCTGAAGACAATAAAAGTAAATAACATGAAATCTTTACATACAACAGAATTACATCCATTCAAATGGATCAAAAGTAGCTGTTACAGAATGGCCACATATTCAGTTTTCTAAATGAAAATGTCCCTGAATTGCAATCTTCTTCAACAGCCATTTATCATCGAGTCAAATTATGTCTGAAAATTAAATGTCAAGAGCACCTACTTCATGCAATTTTCAGGGTTTTTTCAAAATTAGCTAACATTTACCAGATTTTTAGTAGAAACCAAAATTCCTTGAGTTTTCCAAGTATATCCAAGTATATGGTCACCCTAAGTTAGAGGTCAGGATCCAGCAACATTTCATTTTATTATAAATGGTATCATACAGGAATTTGTTTAGTATACTCTATACGTTTAACATACAAAATTTCTAAACAAGTAGTTCCAATAAGACAGTTTACATTAAAAACGTATGTTTTCTTGATGTATAATAAAAACACTCAAATGTAACGTGTTCAGTATACTCTTTAGGTTTAACATACCAAGTCTCTACACATGGAGATCTCTTTCATGGCTGCACGGTAGAGGGATTCAGCTGATAGGACTGCTGGCAGAGATTTCACTGAGGCTTTGGTGATTCGTTCCATACTCTTACACAATTCAATTCCATCATCAAGTGGTGATTTATCAGATGGAAACTGGAGTCTGCAAATACAAAGTGTTTAATATTGTAAAAAGATTTTTTATCAGGGTTCACACACTTTCAAGTATGCAAAATTCCAGTCTTTTAAAGGATATTCAGGGTATCTTTTCAGTAAAATTCATGGACATTTCAAGGCACTGTTGTATTTTAAGAGTTTATGAAAACACTGCCATGGAACATCCTTTCAAACAACCAGCAAAGTTTGTACAAATAATGTAACTTCATACATTTCAAAATCCACCAAATGGCCTTGTCGCTAGCTGGCATGCTATCAAGTAAATCACTGGCTGTAGAAGTTGTGGTTTTGGATCTGCTGAAATCCTCCAAGACCTCTTGTTACCAAAGTCAACCTAGCACTTTCTGGTGTTTCTTGCCCAACTTTTTTATCGGAGGAAGGCCTGTATATGACTTGAGTGCACTGACAGCCATTGATTCCATGTCATTTGGCATTTTACAAATAGTGCAATAAACCTCATGTTAACGTTTCACATTTCTTTGTATCCATGCCCCAAAGTTCTCATGATCAAAATCACACATCGCTCAATATTTGTTATTTATTCTTTATCTTCGCAGAATTTTAATTTAAATCCATGAGCATTGAAAAGAATCTGCACAATAAGTCAGATGCTTCACTGTAAATGATCCACATCTGAGCCAATAGAGATGGGTTGTCTGTCCACTTCATTCCTCATTTCAGGGACCACCTGAAATGCATTTCAAGGCATATGTTTTGGGATGTTACTAAATCTTGGGGCGTTGAGGATGACAGAGTAGTTAATTTTTGAACACTACGTGGTGCTCGGATGCTAGTACAAGAAACTTATTCTTGACAGACAAAAATCCTGCATGACTTTCAAGTCTCAATAAGAAAGAAACAAACCTGAGTTTCTTCACCTTTGCAGCCAGAACAAGTGCCGAACTTATGTGATCAGTCAGTGAACCTTTGGCAGACATGCTAGATAAAGTGTGTTGCAATGACTGAAAAATAAAAATGTCTTTTAACTGCCAAATATATTATTTTCAATTTAGTGAATTTTGTAAAAACACTTTTCTTCAATTATCAAATTTTTTCTGTTAATGTAGGCTGCTAATAAACAAATCCCAAAAGCCCTCTATTTTTTTGTTATCGACTATTGGATGTCAAACATTTGGTAATTTTGACATAATAGTCATGGGAGTCAGCTTCCAATAACCACAGTCTTCAGCTTGAGAGTTGTATGTCCTACCCCTGCCCAAATGCTCTTATGCAGAGATAAAAGATAATATCTGTTTCACTTTAAAAAACATAAATTAGCACATCTGTTTTGTTTGCTTGGTTTTTTTTCTTTCCCATCTTACTTTAAGAAAGCTGAAGATTAGCAATGTATTTTTAAAACGTACCATCATCTGGCCTTTAGTATTTGCCAGTTCAAGAGAAAGCTGTTCATTCTCTGCAGTTATACGATCCAACTGATACTTCTGTTTCTTATCCACACTGGCCCCATTCATCAAACTTGGTATCTTTTTGCTGAAAACACAACAGAATCTATTACTATGTAGTTACATTACGATCTTATGCTCAGTAGTACACATAAGCAGAGTCAATCACATAAATAATTTGCAATAACATTTTCACAATTAATAAAATCAAAAATATTTCTTGATTTCCTTACAAGATATTCTGGAAAGTTTAAAAAATACATATGCAGATCATATCCATATGTTATATACTATTTTTAAAGTGAATGTTTTTCAATAGAGAGTTGTCTTTAAATATTAACATTTTAAAAAGATAAATAGACCATGGTTAATTAAATCATGCTTAGAACCACCAATATAGATTTTATGATGTGGTTTACAAAGACAATGTGCTGCAACATAGGCTACTCTTTATTTATTAGCTGCAAGATATCTTTTATATGCTCTTTCGTAAATATAAGCATGAAAGATAAAAAAAAAAAAATAATAATTTCTTTTTGCTTTAAGACTTACACATCTAATTTTTTAGTGATCTTTAAATGTTAAATAGTAAAAACAAAAAACAAAGTATTAAAATTTTGAATCCGAACAAAACCATTAATGAAACCTACACAAAGTTAAAGTTTGGACTCAAAGACTCATATTTATTTAATTTCATGACAACACCACACCACACAAATAAGATGTTAATGTCTAGACTTTAGGGTGAACCCTAGTCTAGAATTTATTCCCCAATTTCTTGTTGATGGTTTAACCTCAATTAGTAGTTCAAACAACAATGAAATGTTTTGAAAGAATAAGTTAAATGTGAATCAAGAGAAATTGGGTTTAAAAGTGATGTAAGTATAAGGTTATATATAAAAAGTCTTCTTTTTGCATTATACAAAAGCATGTGAATGAATGAGTGAACGAGTGAGTGAATGAGTAAGCGAGCGAATGAATAGTTGAGGATTCTGAAAGACAGTTGTTTTATAAAGTAGAGATTCCTATTTGATTTTTATGGAGTACTGAAATTCTTGAAAATATGCACTAACTTTAATATTTCCCAAAGCTGTTATTCTTTTTTTGGGGGGAGGGGATGTGCCTGTCATTAAACAAATACTGACAAGTATTTTTGAGAATTTTTGCAAAACAACATACTAGTTTTGTTACTTTGACAACAAACATATTTACTTACAAGTGATTTTAGGTTCTTCTACCTATCTGGAATATGCATGGGAACGCACAAAGCTGCTAGATGAGAGCCTAATTAATGATTTTAGTTGAGACTCAAAAAAGTACATGTATGAAGTTTTACAGATGTTGCTTTTCACCTATTTCAGATCACGCAAATCGTTTTGCGTAGCGTGGTTTGTGTCCTCACTAAAATTTTGCGAGAACTCTGTGAATACAACGAAAACAGCTGCATGATGTTTGCGTTCCCATTTGCAGATGTCCGACCGCTAGACCACTGAGGCTCATCAGGGCAAGACATTTCACAAAAGCAATCTCACTCATTTGTCTGAAGGAACTTTTAAAGCAATTACTTTAGGTGCAGACTTAAATTTATGATCGCCTTTTCAACTACCTAGTCACAACTTCAAGCCATGCTTGGTGTAAAATATAAACAATTTCAGCTCTAATTGTATCCAGTGTACTTTTGTTTTTAGGATTAATGAACATACATACAAAATCTTAGAGGTCTTTCTGAACTTTATGGATGCCCTCTTACTTGGGTATTAAATCAATTTAGACGATTCTGGTTAAACCAGGTTTATAATTAGTGTGCCCTTCTGCTTTATGAAGGCGATACAGCAAAATGATAAAGGTTACAAACCAATGAAAGAAAAGCATACTAGCAGAAAAAACAGGTATGTTCAGCTAAAGACTGACAAAAAAGAAAGTTCTACCTGTTTCTAACTTTTACAACCAGCTTAGTGCTGTCATGGTGCACCTGCCTTAATGGGTTGAATTCCTTCTTGGAACTTGTATACATATTGAAGTCTTTAGGATTAACCATGCCAAAAGATGCATCACCAGAACCTGCAAGTCCACCGCCACCACCCCTGTCACCTGTCAATTAAAATGAATGTAATGTCAATACATTGAATTAAAATAATTACATAGTAATTGTTGTAATCAACAAAAAATATTTTAAAATTACATTGCTGAGTGTCGCAGCTAAATTTAAGGGCTGCATAAAAAAATATATAATAATAATAAATTAATGTTTTCCAATACATTAATAATGTTTCTTGATCAGTTAATATTTGTCAGAAACTGAAGTCATGATTTTAGCAGTTTTCCATGACATTTCACAAACCCCACTCTTTTCCAGGCTTAAAAATGAAATCAAATTTTCCACGAATTTCCATAATCTATACGAACCTGACTGCTATTCATATTAATAATTGTGATAGGGTTTTATTTCTTATAAATGACTCAAACCTACCTGGTCTAAGGTTAGTTTGACGCAGCGTAACAAAACCTTCTGCAATAAGTTGTTCAGTGATGCTTTCTGTACCGTCATATAACTCGGCATAGAAGCCAGTTTTGTCTTTAAGTGGATGTTTGATAATACAAGTCAAATCCTTTCCTGATGTAATATCATCCAAAAACTTTAAAGCCTATAATCAAATAGTTTACACATTCAATTTAATTTTTTCTATAATACAATTATGTAAACACGAAAGCTTCAATATTTAACAGTAGAATTAGGGGTTAACCCAATTAGTTGGTATACGTTAGCACATGTATAAATACATTACATTTTGCATAATGTAGTCGAGGACATAAATATTTGTTCTTTTTCTTATGGTTTAAGGTATTGTGGGAAGGTGTTTTTACATGACAAAGAGCAAATGACCTTTTTCGTCAACTATATTTTAATATTTAAACAAATAAAAAGTATGTAAATGATCATTTTGTTTGCAATTTAATTCAGGACATCCTTTATAAGGTTATTGTGGGTTATACAGAATATAGTATTTTTTCATATTGTGCATATTTATAATTCTGAGAGACTTGCATACAAATACATTTCTACCCAAAATTTTAAGGAAGGGTATATTTATTTAACAACAACCCATCACATTGTATAATCAACATACTATTATGTCTTTTTAATTAAGAGAACAAATGTTAATACACAAACCTTTTTGTCATGAAAAGTTTTGCATGGTTTGAGATTGTTAAGAACAAACTTCTTTGCAAATGGTTTCACATTGGACATTATAGCTGGTATCTCGACAAGTTCAGATAATTCCGTCTCCTGTGTGTTTCCAAAATCTATAAAATGTACTTTCATCTGAAATAAAAGTAAAAATATTATTTTACACAACAATTATTTTTGTCAAACTGTTTTACACTAAGAGCTTTTCCCCAACATACTTTCTTTATGATAACTCTTCTTACCCTCTGACAATATGTTTAGAAAAGCTTGCATAATTTTTCTGTTTTAAATGTATCCAAATACAGGCCCGAAATTGAAAAACATGACCCTCAATCTGAGAATGGATGTCCTCAGTCTAGAAGTTAACAAAGAGGTCTATCAGATGTTACTGGTCTTAGGTGGATAAACATTTATACAGCTTAAATCACTATCAGGTAAAAAAACACACCAATTTAACACTCTAGTGGAGCTTGTATGAAGCATGTAGCTGTCAATTATAAATTTTGTGGATGTCTATATTAGTTTGTAGGAACTGCAATAAAGAAGCCTTAAATATTTTTTCAAAACAAGTCTAAACTCTAAATGGACTTTAAAATTTCAAACATTAAATAAGCATTTAATTTGTGTGGGTTTTTTTACATCATTAAAACATTTTAATTTGACAAATTTGGAAATACTTTCTATTAATTTATTCACACTACCCAAGAAAATTACTGAACCATGCTAAAATCCATCCAAAGAGCAAGTAATTAATTTCCTCTAGCCTAATCAATGATAAATGCTTACTCGGTTCGAAATGACAGGTGGTTTGATCTGGCAACGGTACCATATCTGATCTTCCGAAAATTTTGTTGCATAAAACTGAAAAGAAAAATTCAGAATTACAAACATACTGAAATGTTAATATTATTGTAAGTAAAAGAAAACTAGAAATACTAAATAAAACTTTTAAAAACTGGTGTTTCTGCTACACAGCTTCATAATTTTTTCTTTTTTTCTTGCTTTTTTTAATAGGGTAGTAATTTTAGTCATTAGAAATTTTAAAATTATTTTATTTGTGGGTTATGCTATTTTTACTTTAGGTAACCCATTTTGTTTTATGTATCCAATTTATAGAAAATGTTAATGGTGATAAGTATTCAATTAGATAGGTTCAGTGCTTGATATTAACAACAGCAATTGTCATGGATAAGATATAAATTGTAGTTGAGGCATTGTCAGCGGCACTTTTACATTGCTGGATAAAAATTACTGCAATCAGTGAAGGTCTTCAAAATGTTTACACCTAATGTAATATTTGCCAATTATTAACAATATTATGTATGATCACGCATTCTGCTCTGTGATTGATATTGCTGTTTATCTGTATTTGACAAACTTCATGAAAACCAGGTACTGTCTTGTATAGCCTACCAATCAAATCAAATCATCTTGTCTGACTGCAAATGTCATGGAAAACATAGGAAAGAGTTCAATATCCACACCACTTCAATTTATTGGTGCTAAATTTGTGTTACAAACTAATTCATATAAAGCTCATGACGTATGTTAGCAGTGTTCCCACTACGAGCATGGAAACACCTGCCTTTAATAAAAATTTATCCCAACAATTTGAGAGAACAAGAGTCGTACCCTCAGAAAATTTAAGGATACAGAATTTTACCCTCTGGCAAAACGCTCACACTGTAAGGTGGATTCCACTCCAGAACCCCCAAGACATCATCCAAGTACTCTACCATATCCTTTTGATTTTAATTCATTTGTATCTTGCATGTGTGTTCTAATGGAATGAAATTATCACTGCCAATTATGAAACCATTATTTAATTACGAAAACAGAACATTACTGTGTTCTTGTGCAAAGTGACATAAAAGGTATTGTATATACTAGTAATACCAGTAGCACAATGGCAACAACTTGAAATAAAGAAAATACAATTAACTGATATTCAACATGAACCAATCATTCTTGCAATTTCATCTGGTCTGCAAAGTTGTAAGTATACCTTGGTTAGGTCAGGATTCTCTGAAACTTTGATAGCAGCAGGACAGACAGTCTGTAGCTGGCGACTCATTTCCATAAGTTCCGATGCGTTAGATTCATTACGGATCTGTACCCAAACTGTAACAGCTGTCTCCACAAAGGTAACCATAACAGGTTCCTGCAAAACAAATTTTATTTTATTAAACAGTTAAGTCACATGCCATTTTAAAACCACCATTTATGCTGTATCCGAATTTATCAAAGTTGTCCAGCAGCATTTGTTTGTTATAAAGTCTTGATACGCCAAGTTGTGCTTATGTCCTCTATTAATTTCTGTGTTATGGTACTTATACATATGTATATTATCGGGATTAGTGTTAGTGTCAGGGTTAGATTTAGGATTAAGGTTACATTAATAGAAATATTAGGTGGGGAACATTCAGCATTCTCTCCTAAGATACTTTGGGTCTTGAATGAACGAACCATCTTAGACTTAGGAGGCAATTAACAAAGAAAGTTTTAAAAGGTAAATTAACATATATGAAACATTGATAATGAAAACTGGCCCCTAATCCTCTATTTCACTTTTAACAGATGTCAACCCTAAACTTTATCTATCCCAGTGATGCTTATTTGATGGCGGGAGTAAGTGAAGGAAGTTCTCAACTTGGTCAAAGAAATATCATGAAAAAACCTTTATAAGTTAGGCACAGTATAGTCATAATAGTGCTATATTATGTACTACATATTTGTGTGGCTGTCACATATAAATATATTTAACATAATGTGTGTATCAACTACGTGCCCTGCGAAATTCATAATGATTTTCCTTTTCTTGTCGATGCATTTTTCTTGATTTGGAATCAAAATGTGCTTCCGGTCAGAACTCTATTTTCTTCTGTTATGTCATGAAAGACTTTCAAAAGAGAGCACCAATTGAAAGTGCAATGTTACAGCAGTGAAGGGCTAAAAGAAAGGAATATTTGTTTAATGACTGTGTTGCTTCTTATTTCATGCAACGTAATAATTTATTATTTATAAACATAAGACAACGAACAGCGACAAATAACTTCAATCAAACTATTCATACTGTTCTAAGTTCTGTTTGCAACGTTATATATTTATACACACCACTTTTAGGTAGTCCCAGTTGTAGGAACGGCGTAACTGGAGGAAGTTACAACACAGAATCAAATATTAGCGCGACAAAGCTGAAAGGGTAATTTAAACTAATTTATTTTCATTTCAAGCGGTGTTCAAAAGTTCATTTTTATTAGAAATTACATTTTTATTGATAAAAATATAACATTAAACAATGAAGTGCTGAAGGTAGTTGTCATTATCTTCATGAAACCAAATTGAGTCCTGCTAACGGTAAATTACTGCAGCGAATGTGGATCACTGGATGATCTCTGTTGTTTAATGACGTCACACATTTAATGGCATCAATGATTATGTAATTAAGTTGGTAATATTGTGGTCTATCAATATAACAATAAACTGCATGTTCACCAGATCGCTCTATTTTCCTAAAGTATCAAATTACAGCCTATTCCGAAATGCGTTGTATTTTATTTTCAGCTATAGCTAATGGCCAAAAAGCGTTCTAAGGTAGGTACTTGCATATCCATGTCAAATTGTCATTATGCAACGTCACAATCAAAAAGGTTGACCACATTTAATTTTGTGGCAGTCATACTACCCCTATAAAACATTGTTTTTCTTATGCTTTACTCATACTCAGTACAGATCTTGATAGGCATTTCAAATCTTTGTAAGACAAACATCTGGTGACATGATTTTCCAGGAACAAATAAGCAATGCCTGAATTGAGAAATGATGTCATAGTTGTCCCAACTTTCAGTGATCACTTCAGCTAATCGATAAGTGCTCTTTTTACAAAATCATAATAATCTGATTGTTAAACATGTTGTCTCTTTGTATGCGATGCGCCTTGATGATACATAGTGCACTTTTCTAGATATTATAATTTTTTTTACAACACCTCATTTTTCTGCACTGCACCATAACGGTTTTCATGATACCCAGCGAATATTCAGAGAATAATCATCGAGCTATAAGGAATTACGGAATATCTGTCCCGAGTGAATTAATGTTGTAAACCCGAGCCTCTGGCGAGGGCTTTACAACATTAATTCACGAGGGACAG
>JAULBS010004971.1:0-11403 GCA_032355785.1 Symmetromphalus regularis | reverse complement strand
ATATATAAATTAATAGTAAAAATAAATAAATAAAATAATAAAAAGTAATCATGTGTATGTCGTTCCTTGAAAAACACAAGTAGTAAAAATTGATAAATTCATAAAAAAAATAATAACAGTAAATCGCGATTGCATATTTGACTAATGTTTGATCTATGTAGCTCAAATGGTAGCGTGTCCGCCTTTGAAGCTGTCGGTCGTCGGATTGATCCTTCGCAGTGGACCCATTTGTGGTTTGGGCTATTTTCCCGTTCCAACCAGTGGTCCACAACTGGTTCTTCAAAGGCTGTGGTATGTGTTGTCCTGTCTGTGGGACAGTGCATATAAAAGACCCTTCGCTGCTTATCGGAAAGAGTAGCCTATGTTGCGGCAGCGCGTTTCCTATAAACATATGTCAGAATGACCATATGATTGACGTCCAATAGCCGATGGTAAGATACAAATCAAAGTTCTCTAGAGGCGTCGTTAAATAAAACAAACTTTACTTAAACCTAGATTCAGACTAACTGTATGTCGTGCTTATACAAATCAGAGGAAATCCCTGGCGAAGTGAATCCCAAACTGATATTGATTTATAAGCGAAGGTATCATTACATGGCATGACTTAACCAATTGACCTACACACCCAGCCACAGCGGACCTCGAAATGGAGGCGAAGTGACTGTCGGGCTACTATAAATATAGACTGGAATTCTTCTTCAAAAAAAATAAAAAAAATACTCGAATTGGAGTCGAGGCTATTGCCAGGCTGTCATAAATATAGAATGGTATACTTTAAAAAAAAAAAAAAAAAAAAAAAAAAAAAAAAAATAATAATAATAATAAAGCATGTGCATGTTAATACAAAATTACGGCTTAAACATAGATATGGTGTAATCTTAAACGCATACTCCCACGGAGCCATGACCTAATTAAGTTCCAAACAAAGAATTAATTTTAAAATATAAATATTTGATTTGTACATAGAAATACTTCATTTAACTATTTATATAACCACCGCATCTCGCTTATTACTAATATTTTTAAAATAATAATGGATTATGCTCATGGACAAATAAATCGAAAAAAATATGAAAAGTAAATCTAGTATAACAAATGCATATAAGTTTCATTCGTATTCAATATTTATAGCATAAGACACCAACATTTTAAGCTGCAGCAAGGCATACAATTAAACTATTAAGTTAAAAGAGAAACTCAAAATATCATTTTGTTTGCATTACAGTGGCGGATCCAGAAAATCAATGGGGAGGGGAGGCAATAATATGATACCGATTCCTCGGATTCTTTAACATTAATGATAATAATTTTTAATAATAATAATAATAATTTTTTTAAATGTTATTTAAATATGAGTGCTTCGTAAGGCCCACTGGGTAGGTGTATACCACTTACACAGAAAAGTGGTCCACAACTGTTTTATCAAAGGCCGTGGTATGTGCTGTCCTGTCTGTGAGATAGTGCATATAAAAGATCCCTTGCTGTTTATCGATAAAAGTAGCCGCATTAGTGTGGCGCCAGCGGGTTTCATGTCTCCAGAGGGGTCCGGACCCCCTTTTCTCATATTTTAAAAAATATTTTCTCATATATTTTGTGAGAGGAAGGAACCATTTTCCCCCCAGTCCTATTCAGCCATCATATTTGGACCCCCCTTTCTGAAATCCTGAATCCGTGCCTTCAGATCTCTGTCGAGGCATGGGATTTTTAGTCTCAGTATCAGCTCCAACCCAGAGTGAGTGCTCCGCAAGGCTCAGTGGGTAGGTGTATACTACTAACTGCGACCAGTGGTCCACAACTGATTTATCAAAGACTGTGATAAGTGCTATCCTTTCTGTGGGATAGTGCATATAAACGATCCCTTGCTGCTTATCAATAAGAGTAGCCACATTAGTGTGGCGGCAGCGGGTTTAGTCTCTCCTACTAACACTAACCTCTGTCCTGGACAGACAGCACAGGAAGCTGATCTGTGTGCCTAGGACAGCGTGCTTGAACTTTAATTGGATATAAGCATGAAAATAAATACAACCAACCAACCAACCAACCATCTAGAGGATACAAGAACAAGGAAACAACTTCAAAGATATTCATTCGGAACTGACAAATCTTGTAACTGAATTATCTATTCCAAGCAATGAAAGACCATATACAAAATCCTTTCCTGCTTATCAGTAAACGTAAACACATTAGAGTGGAGGCATCGGAGTTCGTCTCTCCTACTTAAACTAATCTCTCTTTTAAAGTAAAGTTTGTTTTATTTAACAATGCATCTAGAGCACATTGATTTTTATCTTATTGTCAGCGTGACAAATTACATACATTCCCATATTGTGTAACATGGCGAGGAAGCTAAGAGTTGTAAACAAACGTGCGATAGAGCAATAAAAAGCACCATGACTCCATTGTTCAATATCATATTGACTGCGAAGCAGCAAATTGATTGAACCATCAATTATGAACATATGACACTAAATCCTAAAACACAGAATTTTAACTATTTATCACGTAACGTTTAATTGGCATTAACGTCGGATTTACTCAAGATAAAAGTGGTTTCAATAATGTTTGACATCACGTCACATTGACACAAGATTTATTCAGCGTTGATTTTGTACCTAGGCTCTATAAAAAGACGAGCTTAAACAGCTATCAGTAGACATTATATGACGTTGAAAATAAGTTGTGTTACATTCTTGTTTAGGTAAGTGTTGAATTATTTGTATTATAATATATCTTTGTAAATGCCTTATAATCTTAATTCATAACTCAGTCGTGCAGAATAGAAAGTGTATTTATATGTATTGCTTAAATATTGTATTTGTGTATACATATATGAATCTGCATCAGAGAAAATAATAATTGTAACTTATTATGTATTTAAATAAAGACATTATATGACGTTGAAAATAAGTTGTTACATTCTTGTTTAGGTCCAGTCATTTCGCTACCAGCTACATACCCCATGTAATCAGAAAAGTGAAACGGTCACACTATCGTAGTTAATTAGTTCATGTTAGTAGAGAAAGATTAATTTGCAGCTGTTTATTACTAATGTACTATTTTTGTTTTCTTGGTAAATAATTCAAATGTTTTATGGATTATTATTTCATTGTTTGTATTTTTAGGTTATATCTTTATTACTGATTAAATTATCACAGACAGCGTTTGCATGGATAACACTACTCCATTTCCTAATCAAAATCAATATCGTGTATATCCACATTGAACTTACGTTTGTTTTTCCGTCATTATATATGTATAATAAAAGCAAAATATGTCTCCCTGTTGCTAATCGAAGACTAGCCTATTTGATGGTAGCGGGTAAAGACCATGAGTTGCAAAACAACATAATTATGTCTGACACGCAACAGCCGCTGAATACACAATTTGCTGGGGTGTCGTTAAACAAAGTCATTTCCATTCTTTTTTCAGTAAGTAAAAATTATAGCTAATCTTTAAAGCCCCAGTCACACCGGACCGGACCTGCAACCTGTTTACGACCTAGCTGCGAGCGACAAATCATAGTGCATCTTTAAAGAGCATACTCTCAGTTTCATGCACAGAACGAATTAGTATAAAAGTAATTTATCGGCTGTGAACTTACGACGGAGAACCCCGGAAACCATCGCCTGCAGTTCCATTGTATCTCCCAAGATGTAGCTGGTATTTCTCGGTTTCATTTTCGATTCTTATCTTATCGTAGTATGCCACGTAATCAACACCATCATGGCTTTTTATCTCTACTAACATCTCCATAATCTAAATAAATTGAAATTATGTCGCTTTTTAATGTATTCTAAAAAAAAAAAAAAAATGTTTTATCTATTCTCTATAATAATACCGACTACGGTGGTTCAATGGTTAGACTGGTTTTCCACAAGGTGCCTACCTGCAACTCTATATATTTTTCATTGTCCATTTAGTGAACCAGTCCGGGAGACGCAGTGGTTAAGATGACGGTCTCACAGCTCATAGGATCAAGCAGTAGTCGAGACCGACATTTTTAATCTCGATACCAGACCCAACACAGTGTGGGTGCTCCGTAAAAAAAAAGTAAAGTTTGTTTCATTTAACGACGCCTTTAGAGCACATTGATTTTTATCTTATCATAGGCTTTTGGACGTCAATCATATCGTCATTCTGACATAGGAAACCCTCTGCTGCTACATAGGCTACTCTTTCCGATAAGCAGCAAGGGGTCTTGTAAATGTACTGTCCCACAGACAAGACAGCACGGCCTTTGATGAACCACTTGTGGACCACTGGTTGGAAAGGAAAATAGCCGAAACTGCAAATAGGTCCATTGAGAAAGATCGATCCGACGACCGACTGCTTCACGGGCGAACACGCTACAGTTTGATATAGATCCCGTTCCAGGGTGCTCCATAAAGACAAATAGGTATGTGTTTGCCTTCTGTACCGGCCAATGGTCCACAACTGGTTTATCAAAGGCTGTGATATCTGATGTTCTCTCTGAGATAACGCCTATATAAAAGATCCTTTGCTACTAGTCGGGACGAATAAGAGGGTTTAACGGCGGGCGCCCCCCCCCCCCCCAGCACAAAAGTAAACATCGGCTATTGGGGGTCACACTATGGTTAATTCAAACGTTTATACATTTTTTCCAAACATACATACAAATAAATCAATTATATCAAAACGTATACACAATATATTAACGTAAGATCATGAAAAAAAGAATTTTCTGTAAAAATCGGTCTCCTTTAAAAACTTATTAATAAGCTGTGGGTGGGATCGGAATGATTCCACCACACCCTCATTAATAAACACATTATTTCTAATAGGCTGAAGGTGAGGACAATCCACCAAAATATGACGCATCGTCAATATACACTGACAGTGCTCACAATGAGATGGATAGTCCCCTTTCAAATGAAAAATATGAGTTAAATATGTATGACCAATACGAGAACGACACAGAAGAATTTCATTCTTCCTTGGCCGTCTGTAGGAGGACTGCCAATCTCCCAAGACCGGCTACCCCTAGCACAAAGATAAATATTAGGTATTGGGTTCAAACTAAATGAAAGTAAAACGATGGTACAGTAAATCACTGTCAAAAGGTCATCCACAGTATGATGTAATAAAAATATAATAAATAAAACTATGGTAAAAACATAAAATAAACATTATAAATGAAAAATGGTAAATTGGACAAAATATATCAATTAAGATTGAAAAATAAATTTATATAAAAACCAGTTTGTTTAAAGAAATTAATAGTGAGTTGTGGGTGGAACCAAAACGATTCCACCACACCCTCACTACCAAAATCATCTGTCCTAGCCTGAGCAGGGAGAGGACATCCACCAGAATATGACGTTCCTTCAATCTACACTGAGAGTGCTCACACTGAGGTGGAGGGTCCTTATTCAAAATAAAACAGTTAAATAGGTATGACCATTACGAGAACGACACAAAATGAATTCGTCCCTTCGTGACCGTCTTTAGGAAGACTGCCAATCTTCCAAGACTAGCTTTATGGAATGAAGCTTGTTTGCTTCCGTATTGTTCAATTTAGCCTGCCAGGTAGACAAAATGTATTTGTTAATTTTAAAATTATAATATGTATATGGGATACCCACATTGGTGCCAGGCAAATTCAAAGCAGCCTTGGCAGCTAGTTCTGCCTTTTCACTACCCGTAATACCAATTTGACTGGGCACCCAACAAAACACAATTTGTTTTTGAAGGTTACAAAGACCCACTTTCGTATCATCATCCCAGTTAAGTATTGTGTAAAGCCTAGAGACATGAAAGTGAGTGTACATAAATATCCATTTCTGAGGGTTTTTCTTCAGTTTTTGGCCTTGTATCGCGAATGGCGACATTTTTTTGCAAGGCTCTGTCATTCGAAGATTCGATGACCAGGTTGCAGATAAAGAAAACCCTCTTGGATTTTTTCAGACATGGATTCTTCCTCAGATGAGGAACAATCCAAAACTTTGGTGTGAACCCTTTTCAGGGTCCCACCAAAGGAAATTGAAGGATTGTTTTAGCCATTTTACAAGACAATATTTCAACAATGCTCCTCTCCACCTACCACCGAGTCTAACAAGGGGACATGATAACCACCAGACAATCATGCCAAGGATGAAGGATATACTCGGGCAATTAAAACAACAAATCACTCAACTGACCCTAGCCACCACCCCTAGACCAAAACATTCAAAGGGTAATACATAAATGTTTCTTGGAGATACGTAAATAAAATATATTGTTTGCTCTTGACATGACCAGGCGACTGATCAGGTCGGGCCTCCCGTCTAGCTGAATTAAAGGCCAAAGTGGTGTTGTTGTTGGACACGTCTATAACCTTAGGCTGAGCATCTGGACAGACGTGCCAGATGGGGCATCCATATGGACAACTCAACCACCAGGACTGTCGTCCAGCATCACGGGGTGCACCTCACGGAAAAAAGGCGCCTACACCCTGGTTAAGGAGAAATGGGAGTGGTACTGTATTAGTCACTCTCATAGAAAACACATGAGAATGTTGTCAACCTAAACCACGGTGAGGAAAGGTACACGTAGGGGACTAATCGGCAAGATTAGCCTATGTGGCGGTAGCAGTTTCATCTAAAGACCACCAGTCGCAAAACACTGTATGTCTGAAATCGAATAGCTAGTGAATAAAAAAGTGCTGGGATGTCGTTAAACAATTATTTCCTTTCCGTCGAGTGTGGACAATAATTAAGAGAGGTAAAACAATATTATTATTCCTTGACCGTCTAAAGGAGGACAGCTAATCTTACACTGTTCCATTCACTCTATCAATTATACCAACATGTCTAGCAATATCATACATAAAATCAGTGTACTATAGAAAGAACGTACCCCGTAATCCATGAACATGTACAAATACTTATTTCCCATCCAGAAATTACTTTGGGGTCCACCAAAGCCATTGTTGTATTCTTGCCAGGTCCTGTTGAAATCGAAATCACTTTCAGACCTGCATAATAATAAATATCGATAACATTATATTCTCAGGTCATTTCTGGATTTACCTATTGACATCATATGTTCTGGTTATTTCTTAATTACACTAAAACTAACATAATTTCAGGCACTTGAGGTGATAATAATTCCATTAACTGGGTTAGAAAGCTACTGGTGTTTTTAATAACACCAACTTAAAGTTGACATTAATTATTAATTAAGACATACTCTTAAGGATTTAAAAACACAACTATGGTTTTATATGCAACCTATAAAGTTAATAAGTTAGGAACTAATCCTTTTGCAGAAAGATGCGCCCTAAGACTGGGTTCAAGATCACATAAAGCATTTAACTTAAATAAAAACAATCCGTATCACAAATTACTGTATAAAAGCCACAAATTGCATGATGCGTGGACGTTAGTGAAAACACTAATTAATTAGACATGGTATTTTACTTTGTGTTTCTTAATTACAATAAAACTAACTAACTTCAGCCACTTGAGGTGATAATACTTCCATTAAGAGTATTAGAAAATCGTCATCAACACACATCTACTAGTTTTTTTTTTTTATTATTAACACCCACTTATAAAGTTGACATTAATTATCATTAATTGAGACATACTCTAAAGATTTAATAACACTTATAACTATGGTTTTATATTGTGTTTTAACTAGTTGAAAAGTTACAGAATTTCCTCTTTGATGGCGGCCATCTTAAATACTGGAAATCCAAAAATAACCTGACAAATGGATTCCTTGACCCTAAAAACATAGAAAAAGTGGTATTATATATTACTCTGTGACGTTTAGCCATCTTGGACTCATCTTCAGTACCGAATTTTTCCCGAGGTTAATGCACCGGTACCCATCAGTTTCTCAAAAAAGGGCACTTAAGGAGTGAAAATCAGTCAAAACCTTATGTAAGCCATGTTTAGCAAGGTTGGGCTGTTTTGGTCCAATTTCCTCCAGACTATTCCAGTGTTGGTATATCACATTAATTTTGGTAACATTGCTAACACACACAAACGCACGCACATACACTACACAATGTACGTGGTAGAAGAAGAAGCATTTACTTATGAAAGAGGGTCCAGCCTCCACCGCGTGTTGTCATATCACAGTACGTATTCGTCTTGTAGGTTTTTTGTTTATATTGAATTGCGATTTTGAATGTCCCAGAGTTCGGAGGTGGTTCCTGTTTCAGTATTTCCCAACAAGTGGCCAATACCCCTGCATACGATACTAAAGAAACAGAAAATGATACAAAAATTATACTTGGTGCAATTTTTAGCTGGTAGGTACCGATATCAAAATTTAATATCAGTCGAGGTATGGGAATTTTAATCTCAGTACCGGTGTAAAAGGAACACAAATCGTTAGGAACCGAGGTCCGTTCCTAGGAATCGTAATCCTATTGGACTTGCATTCTTGGGAATCGTAGTCCTACACAGACTTTTTAATAGTAAGCCTTAAATCTATATTTCTACCGGACTTCAATTAAATAAAAAGGTATTGTTTCAGATATATTTGTGTTTTATCACTAAAATGCTAAATCTTCTTACTCGCATGTACAAAGGTTACAAGAGCGATAGCAAAACGAAGTGAGGATTCCATGCTAACTGGTGATTTGTGGATTATCACTAAAAGATGCAGTGGCGGATAAAGGCGGGGGCCCAGGGAACTGAACCCATACTGATGTTTGCAATTTAAATTATTATTATTATTTTTTTTTAACATTAAACAATCCAGCATAATATTAATCTCCCAACCCCACCCCCAAAAAAGCGTTTTTTCTGGTTCCGCCACTGAGATGTCAAATTGTTAGACACCCTATACTATTTAAACAAATAAATTATTCTTACTTGCATGTAAACAGGTTACAATAGCGACAATGAAACGAAGTGAGGATTCCATGCTAACTGGTGATTTGTGGATTATCACTAAAATATGTCAAATTGTTTGACACCCCATACTATTTAAATAAATAAATTATTCGTACTTGCATGTAAACAGGTTACAATAGCAACAATGAAAAGAAGTGAATATTCCATGCTCTATCGTTTGTGAATTCCATATAAAAACGTAATCCCTATCCTTTATGACAGTGCATATATACTTTAAAACCAACATTAGGACAACCCATGTTAATTATTAGTTTTTTCATTTTCCGCAGTTTCTAATAGGTTATTGTTTTACTTGATAACATTGTGTCTATGTATGTAATTAAGGGCATACTCTTAAATGCTATATATATTTTATAAATGGCAATCGTCATTGAATTGAAATGGTCATCAGTTATGTTTACTTGTACGGGTACGTGACGTCATGTTACAGCTACCCGTAAAGCACTTGTAGAATTGTTGTTTTAGAAAAGACGTAAAGTTTGTTTTATTTAACGACGCCTCTATAGCACATTGATTTTTATCTTATCGTCGGCTATTGGACGTCAATCATGTGGTCATTCTGACATTTATTTAGAAGAAACCCGCTGCCACCACATAGGCGACTCTTTCCGATAAGCAGCATGGAATCTTCTATATGTACCGTCCCACAGACAGTACGGCACATACCACAGCCTTTGATGGACCACTTGTAACTTAAGACTGCCAGATGGACGCTGACGACTTACTTCTGTGTGCCAACGACGACGATTACCGTTACTTTAATCTACTATCTTATTTATTTCTTTGGGTGGGGCGAAGGGTCAAGGATGGGTCCCTAGATCCGCTATAGATTCAATACATCATTAGGCCTATACAAGGGCTGAGAATGGCGAATGAGAAAAACAGCTGATTTTTTTATTTTATTTTTAATGAAAACAGTGGTTAGAGACTATGGTCAAAGGGTATTTTTCATGGAAAAGCAACAAAAACGTGCACTGTTTCATTTTTATGTTTTTAGGTTAAAAAATAATAATAAAAAAACGGGAATCTTTTGTGCGGGAGCGAAGCGTCCGATCCGGGGTATGGTTTAGGAGGGAGCAATGCCCTCTCCCTATATACCTTTTTCTGAAATAGAGAGGGATATTGTGCATTCTAGTGAACTTAGATGGTCCTAATTCCACTTAAATTTGTTTTTGCCTGTCTTATTGTCTTAACAATTTATTTTATATCATCCGAAGACAATTCTCACCCCTAATTATAAAACATTACAGATATGTTTTCACACGCGATTTGAAATACCATTGGAAACAATTATTATTCAAATTATTGTAGACAAATCCAGTAAATACTAAAATTATATTTTGCAACACTGTCAAATAGATATAATAAAAAAAAAATCGACATATAATCTTTATTTTTTAAAGTCTGTGTTTACTTTTAAATCTACATGAGTCTCATGAAAGTAAAAAAAGGTATATTTAGACGGATGATCCATTATATATGATTTTCTATTAAATTTATCTATTTCCTGAAATGATGTTTCGTCTGGTGTTTTTGTCTTGTTTCTTGTTTTGTTTAAATAATTAGGATCATAAAAATGGCTAACATGGCAGTCCAAATACATGTATAAAATAAAAGGTCTAGATAACTCTTGGCTGCAGAAAAATATAGTTTTTAGTATTGTGTGGTTTATTACTATGCAGAAGCGGATCCAGAAAATCCAGGTGGGGTGGGGGGTCTAAAGAATCCTCGGATTCTAAACATTAAAACCAAAAAAAATGACATAAAAAAAATTACAATAACTTTTTTTTAAATTGCATAATTTATATTTAAATATAAATATGGACAGCCTGTTGAACACGCTTTAATTACCATATGAAGTTTTTTTTTTTTTTTTTTTTTTTGTGGAAGTAAATTTCTATGATAATAAATTGTTCTCTACACGTAATTCAACGTGTACTCTTTTATATGCAGCAACGGGATGTAGCTCAAGTGGAAGAGAGTCCGCCTGTGAACCGGTCGGTCGTCGGATTGATCCTTCTTATTGGACCCATTTGCAGTTTGGACTATTTTCTATTCTAACTGGAGAGTTACTCGGGCATTCCCCTTAACAGAATGACCATATGATTGACGTCAATGTGCTCTAAAGGCCTCATTAAATAAAGCAAAGTTTATTTTTACTTGTAAATGCAATATATTCACAAATATATTTAGGAGGACTGCCACCTTATGCATCTCTAAGATGACATCTTTAACATATTCTAGTAATAATTTTTTAAAATCTCTTAAAAATAGTAACCGCAATCTAGATTTCTCACTAATTTTGTATTTTATGAGGACTGCCACATTTTAAATTTTAAAATTATTTCCGCGCCTCACCTCATTTTAAAAATAAAGTTTTAAAATAATCATTTATTATGCATATTTTACGTTTGCATTTTCCCGTTTCAATATAACTAGTATTGGGATATTCGGTCCGCAGGATTTTCTTTAGGGGGGTGCGTTTGTGAAGGTCCGAATGTTTTATTTTCGTTTTTAACGTTATTCTAGTAAA
>JAULBS010004960.1:270-11404 GCA_032355785.1 Symmetromphalus regularis | reverse complement strand
TGACGTCCAATAGCCGCTGATAAGATTAAAAATCAATGTGCTCTAGAGGCATCATTAAATAAAACAAACTTTACTTTACTTGGTAATAAATAGAATATCAAACTCACTATGATGGGAATCTTATACTCCCCTACACTACAATGAGTTTGAATAAACTTAAGGAAAGTCTGAGAATGCAATTGTGTTACTACAGTTATACCGATGAGATACATGTTAAAGTTTAAACTTGAATGCAATTGTGTTACTACAGTTATACCAATGAGATACATGTTAAACTTTAAACTTGAATGCACTTGTGTTACTGCAGTTATACCAATGAGATATATGTTAAAGTTTAAACTTGAATGCAATTGTGTTACTACAGTTATACCAGTGAGATACATGTTAAACTTTAAGCTTGAATGCAATTGTGTTACTACAGTTATACCAATGAGATACATGTTAAACTTTAATGACTAACAGGAATTACATTATGTAAACTAAGGTATTTTAAATGACATTTTAGAAGAAATCCTACTGACCTATCTCTGCACTGATAGAGTCCTCTGTCTTCATTAATACATTGACAAGTCTTCACACACCCATCAACCCACTGCTGTCCCATCACATAGACTTGCCCCTGGTACAGACAGCCCTCTACAAACATACAATTCATTAATGTAGTGTATATTATATAGAATATAGTATAGAGTATATAGCATATAGTATCTGTCTTCATTAATACATTGACAATACTCTGCTGTGCTGTGCCCTTTTTTTGCAACAATATTTACATTTTTTGAGTATGTTTTATGCTCCTTCAAATGACATGGCCTTCCTCCCCCAATATTTAAATAGCTGAGCCAGCCCTGATATAAGACAAGTTTTAAATTGAAATCATACTCAGTTGTGGAGCTACCATTCCAGTTCCACCGGTTCCTGGTGCCACAGTCCCGCCCGATGGAATAGTGGGCTGTATGTTGATTGGGTGACCCCCAGGACCAATGACTGAAATGCCGGCGCCATTGCCGATAGTGTTGAGATTTGTGGTTGATGACAGAAATGACCCAGATGAACACGTCACATGTTCACAGCATTCTCCAGCCTTCTTCTGAGTCTTGCAGCCCATAGGCATGTTGTTATATATATGACAGCTGTATGTAGTAATAATAACAATAATAACAACAATAACAATAATAATAACAATAATAACAACAACAACAACAATAATAATAATAACAATAATAATAACAATAATAACAACAACAATAATAATAATAACAATATAATAATAACAATAATAACAATAATAACAAAATAATAATAATATTAATAATAATAATATATTCTAAGTCTTGCTGATCATAGGCAGATTGTTATATATAGGACATCTGTATATGATAATAATGATAATAATAATAATGATAATAATAATAATAATAATAATAATAATAATGATAATAATAATAATAAAAGTAATAATAATAATAACAATAAAAATAATAACAATAATAATAATAACAATATATATTTCTGAGTATTGCAGCCCACAGGTAGATTTTTTATTCTCCATGACATTTGTTTTTCAAGGTTTTTTTTTTATTTTTTATTATTATTAAAAATAAAGTATATTTTATGCTAAAATTGCCATGGAAAATGACATGGACACTATTTCTCCACAGCATTTAACTTGGATTCCAATTTAAACAAATATTATGTTTCAACAATAAATAAATTTATAATATTTTCTAAATACCAATTACAATGATGTCTGAAACAAATACTCACGTGTTAGTACAGCGGTAATAACCATATATTGCATTCTCACAAACACACTGCATGTCACAACTACTTGACCACTTCTCAGACTGGTTGTAGGCCTTGCCAGCAAAATAACATTTATCTACAACGTAACAAAAACACAGTTTAGTGACAGTTTTACCACCAAAATAACACTTATTTAGGACATAACATAAACATACTTTAGTGACAGTTTTAGCCTACCACCAAACTAACATAATTTTATTATTAAAATCTGCTACACACAAAAACACTCATGGTCACTCTAACATAAGATTGTTCACGTAGAAAAATCTACAAATATTGGAAATGTACCTGTTGGTGAAGGTGTTGGATTTCCAGTAACTGTAAGATAAAATAAACTCACAATTTAATAACAAAGATAAATATTACAAAATATTAAATATATGTTTTATAAGCCAGTTTTCCACATCCTGAGGAAAAGTGAGGGTATTCAGACCTCCTTGTACAAAAGTCAGAGGGTATTCAGACCTCCTTGTATAGAAGTCAGAGGGTATTCTTATCTCCAGAGGGGAATATCAAAGGGGATAAGCCATGGCAAACAAAGCCAGAAGGGAGTTATTACATTGTCTCCTATTATTATATGTATTATCATTATTAGGCTTACGGTAGTTGTATAAAATATTGTCTGCTATAACGCGATCATGGATAACAAGACCCAATTACGTTCAATCAGCGGCTGAAACTGTATAAGTTATAGTCCTTAGTAAAAAAGCAGCACATGTTTATACCTCTTGCGGCAGATTGCCATTACGTGTTCATACCCTTTCCCTCCCTTCTCATTATGTGATTTGAGAATCAGGAGGTACTATACCTCCATTTCTACATGATGTGGAACACTGCCCTTTCCCTCCCTTCTTATTACTTGATTTCGAGCATCAGGAGGTACCATACATTCAAAAAAGTTTAATTTTAATTTTTATTTGTCTTGAAATCTTGCATTATAAATTTGTAATCCTAACCAAACCAAGCTGGCTGTAATAATGCATCCCTTGAAATTGCCCGGAGTAATCATCAATGCCATGGAAATTGCCACAGTGTTTATTTGGAAACCATTTTCCAAGATGGCCACTATTTACTGGCCAAAATGTCAGGTATCAGAAAAACTCTTATAACCCACTATCAGTGAAATTTAAGAACATACAATTTGGGTAATATTGTTTGGATTATCTAAATTTCACAAGGTGTAGAAGTTTAGTTTAAATAATATTTTATTCCATTTACTGGTAGGATTGGTCGACAGGCTACACACCTATATTAGGACCTTTCCCAACATTTTATTTTGCCACAGACTGAATTAATTTTTTCTAGGTGTATTTTTTTCTTATTAAAAATAAAGTATTCTTTATGCTAAAATTGCCATTGAAAATCCAGTGGACACTATTTCTCCACAGCATTTATTTTGCTGTGGATATTTTCTTAATTACAGGGGTTGAATAATGTGAATAAAGAGTTTAATAAAGTTCAGTTACTACGAAGGTTTGTGTACTTTGGGCAGCTATTAATAGAGTAGATAAAATGTACGACTAAACTGTGAATAATATTATGCTAAGTACTGAAAAAATTAAATGTTTACATCTTGTGAGATTTATATGTTAATCCAAACATTTACTAGTTGGAGAAGTTAAAATCTTACCACAGTAGTCACAGTATTTATTTTGCTGTGGATATTTTCTTAATTACAGGGGTTGAACAATGTGAATGAAGAGTTTACTAAAGTTCAGTTACTATGAAGGTTTGTGTATTTTGAATTTAAAATCTTACCACAGTAGTCACAGTATTTACGGCAGTTAGTCTTCGCCCATCCAACATATGGTCCTACACATGAACTCTTGCCATACATCTGGCAGTTTGGCAGTGCATTCTCACAAGGTGGAGCGGCGGTTGGGTGTCTTACTGTTGAATAGGAATAACAGTATTAATACATGGGTACATGTGAAAAATACGGGTGTCTTACTGTTGAATAGGAATAACAGTATTAATATATGGGTACATGTGAAAAATACGGGTGTCTTACTGTTGAATAGGAATAACAGTATTAATACATGGGTACATGTGAAAAATATGGGTGTCTTACTGTTGAATAGGAATAACATTATTAATACATGGGTATGTGTGAAAAATATACTCAACCAAAAAAGAAAGTATGCATGTTGAAATATTGAACAGGGGCGTTTTAATTTAATTTAAAATTTTAATGCTATTCTTGTGTTTTTTGGTAATGTCAGTTGCTTCTTAGTATTAGCAGCCCCCCCAATATGAATTTCATTCCAACTCCACTGTTGAATATTATTTTAATGTGCAATTTCACCTTAATTGAAAACCACTTTGCATGCAAAACTTGTGATATTACTGCACACACACACATATACACACACACCTCCTTCTAAATGGTGTGGTTATCTAATTCCAGAATTTCTGCCATGAATGTCGTCTGGTTCATGAAATAGTAACTACTGATTACATGCATACTTTCTTTTTTGGTTGAGTATATATATGTTTTGAACTGTACGTGATTAACAGAAATGAATATAGATATTTTGAAAGGAGGTTCATGTTGATATGTACCCTCACAAGGTCAGAGGTCACTCAAGTCCGTGAGACCCCTGACAAATATAGTTTATAAAAACCTGGTCTGAGAAAATATTTATGAAAAGGATGCAATCATAATTCAATGCATTGGCCTTGACCTTATCAATGTAAATAATAAACATAAATACAACGGTTATCAGAAATGTCAGTTTCAAAGGTAATACCAAAAATGCAAAATAAAAACAATTGCATTCTTTGTAAGTAATTGTTACCAAAGAAGAACAGGTGCTTTATATTCAGTGATAGTTCTGTGAAAAGCAACTTCACGAAGTGTTTGGGTATTTTCCACAGGAAGATGACATTTCTTCATCACATATAATCGATCTAATGGGATAATATTTTTAAGCATGATATCACCAAAAATTATGTTTTTGTATAGATGGCGGAGTAAGCAGCAGCCCGGGTTTTTATGTACTATATTTGTCAGGGGTCCCACGGATTCGAGTGACCCTTTACTTTGTGAGGATGGGTGACATGAACAAAGGATAAGTGTTAACTCTTGAACCGCTGGTTTAACCACTGCACTGCTGTGGTCGGTTATTGTAAAGTAATTATAGTCAGTTCTTAAAGACCATCACATACCTGATCCAACACCACTGGTAGATCCTCGACCAATGAAACTGCCTGTCTGTTGGTTGAATTCACAATGAGGCTCTGCACAGCATTTGCCTGGAGTTTTCTGTAGATTACAATTACTAGGAAGGTTGGTGTACTTCGGACAGCTGTTAACAGAGTAGATAAAATGTTAAACTAAAATGTGAATAGTATCCTGTTAAGTACTGAAAAAGCCAAACTTGTGAAATTAAAATGGTAAACAAACATAATAACCCAAATTGCATGTTCTGATATTTCAGTTATAGTGGGTTATAGGAGATTTTTGATTCCTGGTATTTTGGTCAATAAATAGTGGCCATCTTGGAAAAAGGTTTCCAAATAAACATCTCGAAAGTCAAGTGATATCATATTTTCAATTCCTGACATTTTGGCCAATATATAGTGGCCATCTTGGAAAATGGTTTCCAAATAAACATCTCGAAAGTCAAGTGATATCATATTTTCAATTCCTGACATTTTGGCCAATAAATAGTGGCCATCTTGGAAAATGGTTTCCAAATAAACATCTCGAAAGTCAAGTGATATCAGATACTCAAAACTAACTATAACCTTTAGTTCTGATCAGTATTTGCTATTAAAATTCATGAATTCCACATGGTATTCTAAGTCTTACTTAAAGAACAGAAGATAGAATAATTTAAATAAAAATACTGTTTACTGTTATTTGTGGCAAGTTGACTGGCTTACAGTCTACATTTTAGAAATTAAATAGTTCTCTCAGGACAAATTATTTGACAAAATATTTAATTATTACGAATACATTTTAAACTTTTTATTCCATCCGACAAATCTGTGATTTTAATCTGGCTGTAGAAATGGACTAAAATAGAATTCTATTTTTATTCCTTCTCTGCTAAAATAAATGGCAGCTTAATTAATTTGATAAACATAATGTGAGACATTTTTGAAACACTGGCTTACAAGACCTGTTTTAGAGTTACTTACCCCTGGCTTACAAGACCTGTTTTAGAGTTACTTACCCCTGGCTTACAAGAACTGTTTTAGAGTTACTTACCCTTGGTTCACAAGAACTGTTTTAGAGTTATTTACCCTTGGTTCACAAGAACTGTTTTAGAATTACATTCCCCTGGCTTACAAGAACTGTTTAAGAGTTACTTACCCCTGGTTCACAAGAACTGTTTTAGAGTTACTTACCCCTGTCTTACAATAACTGTTTAAGAGTTACTTACCCCTGTCTTACAATAACTGTTTAAGAGTTACTTACCACTGGTTCACAAGAACTGTTTTAGAGTTACTTACCCTTGGTTCACAAGAACTGATTTAGAGTTACTTTCCCTTGGCTTACAAGAACTGTTTAAGAGTTACTTACCCCTGACTTACAATAACTGTTTAAGAGTTACTTACTAGGCCTGACACTGGTACGTGCCGTGTTGTGCATCAATACATCTACACTTGTAATCGCAGTCCACCTCCCAGCTCTGGTCTTGGTAATACTGTTTGCCATTGTACATACACACACCTGTCAGCACATAAACATATCAAGTTAAATATATATACTCAACACGAAAAGAAAGTAAAAGTAAAGTTTGTTTTATTTAACGATGCCTCTAGAGCAATTTGATTTTATCTCATCATTGGCTATTGGACGTCAATCATATGGTCATTCTGACATATTTATTTAGGGGAAACCCGCTGCTGCCACATAGGCTATTCTTCCCAATAAGCAGCAAGGGGTCTTTTATAAGCACTTTCCCACAGACAGGAGAGCACACACCATGGCCTTTGATGAACCAGTTGTGGACCACTGCTTGGAATGGAAAATAGCACAAACTGCAAATTGGTCCACTGAGAAGGATCGATCGGATGACCAGCAGTTTCACAGGTGGATATAAAAAAGAAACAGTGGTCTCCACAGTATTCAGGAAAGGGATGGAGGAAATCGGTAGAGCCGTTTCCACTTATAGAAAGGGATGGAGGAAATCGGTAGAGCTGGTTCCACTTATAGAAAGGGATAGAGGGAATCGGTAGAGCTGGTTCCACATATAGAAAGGGATGGAGGAAATTGGTAGAGCTGGTTCCACATACAGAAAGGGATGGAGGGAATCAGTAGAGCTGGTTCCATATATAGAAAGGAATGGAGGGAATCGGTAGAGCTGGTTCCACTTATAGAAAGGGATGGAGGGAATCAGTAGAGATGGTTCCACATATAGAAAGGGATGGAGGGAATCGGAAGAGCTGGTTCCACATAGAAAGGGATGGAGGGAATCGGTACAGCTGGTTCCACTTATGGAAAGGGATGGAGGGAATTGGTAGAGCTGGTTCCACTTATGGAAAGGAATGAAGGGAATCAGTAGAGATGGTTCCACTTATGGAAAGATATGGAAGGAATCGATAGAGCTGGTTCCACTTATGGAAAGGGATGGAGGGAATTGGTAGAGCTGGTTCCACTTATGGAAAGGGATGGATGGAATTGGTAGAGCTGGTTCCACATACAGAAATAACATTTTTGTATAAAGTCAGCTTCATGCAGCTTGTGTCTGTTGAATAAATCTTGAAAAAAAATAATAACAAATTTGTGTATTTTGTTTAAATTATTTATTTATATGTGACAGGTACATTTTCTTTATGTCTAGCACAAATTGACTGATGCTGGACATTTTGACCAGCTGAACTAAAATAATTATTTCCAGGCCTGAAACATGGTAAAGACATAGGAAAATTACAAATGTTTAAGAGACACACCCCATCTGGAACCATTCCTGATTACATTGTTTTACATACTTATTCCTTATTACATTGTTTTACATACTCATTCCTGATTACATTGTTTTACATACTCATTCCTGATTACATTGTTTTACATACTTTATTCCTGATTACATTGTTTTACATACTTTATTCCTGATTACATTGTTTTACATACTTATTCCTGATTACATTGTTTTACATACTTATTCCTGATTACATTGTTTTACATACTTATTCCAGAGGGAGTTTTTCCTTCTCCAGAACCCTCTGTTATCTTCAACTCTTGTTTGAAGTTACACACGGGCTTCAGACAGCACTCCCCGGGTGCATGTACTAGCGTGCAGTCAGCTGGTAGGTCATGGTAAACAGGACACCTGTTAAATACAAACATATGGTCAACTCTTTTTATAAATCCTAAAATGAAAAAAATGTCAGTCTTTTGGAACATAATGAACAATAATTAGGTAGGATAGACTGACACTTTTTTTTTTATCTTCCATTATATTTTGTTTTAATTTTTAACTACCATTTTAAATTTTTTTTTAAATCAAGCTATTGAATATTCTCAGCTATTATACATATTAAATTATTAGTAAAAAATACAAAAACCTACTTGACAACTGAAATACTATCTGTAACTCATACAAAAAATTAATGTTGTCACTCTCATGCTAAAGATGGTGACAGACAACATTAACTAAAGTTGTTAATAAACAATATTCACTAAAGTTGGTGACAGACAATATTTGCTAAAGCTGATGACAAACAGTATTCACTAAAGCTGATGACACACAACATTAATTTTACTTGTGACAGATTATGTGTATTTTCTCATAATTTGTAAGTTATTGTCAGAATATTCACTTGTTAAAACATCTGTATCTGCCTGTTTTCCCATCTTCACAGAGGCACTGATAGTCACAGCCATCTTCCCATTTTTCCCCATGACTGTACGTCTTTCCACCATAGTAACACTGCCCATCTGCAATTAAAGAAATACATGTATATAAAATTATGAAGACCTGCATGCAAGAAACTGGTAACCCACATTTTTTACATTTTTGGTACCATTATACTCAGTAAACCATACTGGATTTATTAAAGCAAACACTACCTTCATAATGACACTCATATTAAAGCAATACAAAAGTGAATAAAAATAATATTCCGATAATGTCAGTTTATTTGAGAGCAAGAACCCAGTAACCCATATTGTTATTACTGTAAGATACAATATCGTTATATTTTCAATGTTTGTCATAACCCAGTAACCCATATCGTTATTACTATAAGATACCTATATCATTATATTTTCAATGTTTGTCATAACCCGGAACCCATATTGTTATTACTATAAGATACCTATATCATTATATTTTCAATGTTTGTCATAACCCGGAAACCCATATATCGTTATTACTATAACATACCTATATCATTATATTTTCAATGTTTGTCATAACCCGGTAATCCATATATCGTTATTACTATAAAATACCTATATCATTATATTTTCAATGTTTGTCATAACCCGGAAACCCATATCGTTATTACTATAAAATACCGATATCGTTATATTTTCAATGTTTGTCATAACCCAGAAACCCATATCGTTATTACTATAAGATACCGATATGGTTACATATTCAATATTCGTCATAACCCGGTAATCCATCACAAAATCCTTATTTTCTCAAAATGGTCGCAACATGGATTTTCAATTATTGTAATTCTAGTGCAGGGGCACTGGAACGGGGGGGGGGGGGCTGGTTTTGCGTTGAGGACTTCATCCCCCAATAATTCCCATCAACATGTTCTTTATCCATCGTTGAATTATTCTACGGAAAATTCTGATGTTCAGATACGGGAGCAGCCCTTTCCCCCCACCTCCCCCGCCCCTTATGAATTTCATTCCAACGCCCCTGTAGTGTAAGACATTTTGTGTATTCTTATTCATAATTTATCGTATACAGTATAAAAGTGCATTTGAAAGTGGGGTGGGGACCCGAATCTTGACAACCAACCAGCCAACGTGAAGTAACTATAGGACTCTAATCTCTTCATAATCCAAAAACTCCGGATTTCGACCAATGTATTTTGTCACCGAGTCTGAAAATAGTTTCATTCAGCACAAAAAGAAAAAAAAGCCATTGTTTTTTTTATTAATTGTCCCCTAAAACGTGGAGGGTCCATGAGATGAGAAATGGCTAATAAATATTGTAACAGTTGTCTCTTCGGGTGGAAGGTTAGAACGTTTTCACAATAAAGACGATTTTCTTGTGGGTTTTTTTTTTGTTTTTTTTTTAAACACACGAATAAAGTTATAAGATCTACAGAAGTTATCTGTTCACAAATGTTAGTATTAAAACAATGTTTCCACGGATAAAGATAAATTAAAATGTACGGGCATTTTTATTCTGATCAGTATACATTGGGCTGTCAAAAATAAGAAGGGAGATAACTAAAGAAAGTATTATTCACAAACTGTGCCTGAATAAGATAAGTCGTGAGCATGTCTTACAGATAATAAACTGTCAAAACACAAAAGAAGGGACATAACCTGAAGCTATTATTATTCGATCAGATTTTTTTCCCCGCTCATGGTATCGATATCGCATATATATTATTAGCTTTACATTATAGATACCAGTGTTTGCGATTGTTATTAATAACAAAGGAGAAAGATTCAGATCTAGTAGGACAGTATATAAAACACAAATAGACTATTGTGCGTTGGTGACAGAATACGCTAACAATTTCGTAACAGCTCGCACTACAAAGTGACGTCGAGATGAGATATTCTTCTACACTTGGTTGGCCCTGAAATGGCGAACTTTGGGTTTCAGTTAAAATAAAGCTGCCAAAGGATCGCGCCAATGAATGGAAAAAAAAGCATTCAGTCGTGAAATCAATGTGTTCACAATACAAAAGTTAAACGGAACGTCATCATAATTGCGTGGAGTATAAATAACAGTCTCAGCAGACGTCAGGTCAAATCTTTGCGCGTTCCGTTATATTGTCATTATGGCGGTGTTGGCGCGGTTCCATCGGGATGGAGGTGGGGCGCACCCGGCGCACGCCCCCCCCTAAATTTCGGGCAATGAAATTTTTTCTTGTAAAACCCTAAGCGACATTAATTCACATGTCCTATATTTTTAGCGTCACAGCAGTTGCGCCCCACTCCGCTATTCACAATTGCTGGAACCGCCCCTGCGGTGGGACTGGTAAGGGGGTGATCTATTATTTTTTCATCATTTTCACGAGCGTACAAATGTTTTTTTTGGGTGTGTGTGGGGTGTTAAAAGGACGTGCGCATTTCAAAATAATAATGATCTTAACACTCGATATATATATATATTTTTTAATTTTCGTTTTGTACGTTGTTGGGGGGGGGGGGGGGGCGCGCTGGGTTACATCG
>JAULBS010004950.1:0-11404 GCA_032355785.1 Symmetromphalus regularis | reverse complement strand
TACTGATTCTTCGTGAGGACTACTTTCTTCATGAGGACTACTGATTCTTCATAAGGTCTACTGATTCTTCGTGAGGTCTACTGATTCTTCATGAGAACTACTGGTTCTTCATGAGAACTACTGGTTCTTCATGAGGACTACTGATTCTTCAGGACTACTGATTCTTCATGAGGACTACTGATTCTTCATGAGGACCACTGATTCTTCATGAGAACTACTGGTTCTTCATGAGGACTACTGATTCTTCAGGACTACTGATTCTTCATGAGGACTACTTTCTTCATGAGGACTATTGATTCTTAATGAGAATTACTAAATCTTAATGAGAATTACTGATTCTTCATGAAAACTACTGATTCTTCATGAGAACTGATTCTTCATGAGGACTACTAACATTTCGGGCAGCTAGTCCCAAAGCATGGTGAAATATTTATTAATTTTTACTCCTAAACTAGCACCAGGCTTACCCTACCAGTGACAATGTTCAAATTAATCAGGGAGAGGGAGGACTACTGATTTTTTCATGTTCTGGACTGCTAAAGTAAAGTTTGTTATATTTAATGACGCCTCTAGAGCACACTGATTTTTATCTATCATCGGCTATTGGACATCAATCATATGGTCAGTTTGATATATTTATTTAGAGGAAACCCGCTGCCACCACATACATGTAGGCTACTCTTTAGGATAAGCAGTAAGGGGTCTTTTATATGCACCATCCCACAGACAGGACAGCACATACACAGCCTTTGATGAACCAGTTGTGATCACTGGTTGGAACAGAAAATGGTTCTGTACTGCTAGTCCAAAGCACGGTGAAATATTTCTTAATTTTTACCCTTGAACTACATTACCAGAATTACACAACCAGTCACAATGTTCCAATTAACAAACAAGGGGGGAGGGGAGGACTACTGAATGTTTAAGAGGACTATTAATGTTTCTGGACTGCTAATCCCAAAGCAAGCTGAAATATTTCTTAATTTTTAACCTTGAACAAGCACCAGAATTACACAACCAGTTAAAATTTTCAAATTAATTAAGGGGTTACATGGGGGGTGGACTATTGATTGTTCATGAGGACTAGTAACGTTTCTGGACTGCTAGTCCCAAAGTAAGCTGAAATATTTCTTAATTTTTATCATTGAACTACAAATAGCACCAGATTGGGCATGAAAATGTTTACAGATTTGGGAGACACTACATATTATAATTATATTTACACTGAAATCCATTTAAAATATCTGTTAACATAACTAATATTGATACATTCAGTCACCCTTTGAATGACCATGGAGGTTGGTGAAGGATCTATATTCGTAGTCAGAGTGGTGTAAATGAATGAAGGATAACACCTCAACATTTGAGACTCTCAAGTTGAAGACAGTAGTTCAAAACCCATTAGAGGCTGCCCCACACTTTGATGCCAATCATTAAATAAACAATCTTTCTATACCTTTTTATTAGCCACTGATTAATAGTTCAAATTGATCTCGTGGTTTAAAAAAAAAAAAAAAAAAAAAAAAAAGTTTGTATGGTCAATGTACAAATGTATGTATGTGTTTATGCACTCAGCTTTATGAGTGGGTGTATCTTGCACATCACGTGGAAGTCAAGATCTTTGTTATTCAGACTCTATTGGCAGTATTTCACGTTAACTATCCCAATTTGACCATTCACTTAGTAATACATCTACTGCAGTATATAACAGCCATATACTTGTACTGCAATCGGACTCCATGTCTACAGGCATGCTTTTAGGTACAAGATATGGTGACAATGTCTCTTACTGACCATACAGCATAAGGCAAAAATGACTTGTTTTGCTGAAAATAACCTTTGTATTTGTGAGGTGTAGTTAAGGTTCAACGGCAAGAAATAACCTCATAGGCAGTTAAAACTATTAACACTATTCTTTGTAGACATCATCTAAAATAACATCACCGCTGTTCACCAGGCAGCCATCATTTCAACTGCTGCACATCCATTTACAGATTTATATAGATCGAAAACAGAAATAACTATCCATCATTTGCCTAACATTGATGATTTCAAACCACAAAATGGGAACACGTATACAAAAAAGTTTGTTTTTGTTAAACGACACCACTATAGCACATTGATTTATTAATTATCGGCTATTGGATGCCATCGGAGTAAACCGTCCATATTTTTCCATTAGTAGGAAGGGATTTTTTTAATAATAGTTAATTACTGGTAGACTAAGTGCAGTCTGACTCTTCATCTGCAGGCACAGATTTACATTCAAAATTAGATTAAATATGTTTTTATTTAATGACACCTCTAGAGCACATTGATTTTTATCTTATCATCGGCTATTGGACATCAATCATATGGTCATTCTGACCAAGGGCGAAAATCCATTCCTGAAAGTGTGGGGCACGGAACTCAACCATGTCCAAAAAGTGGGGGGGGTGGGGGCAGACCAGTAAAAAAAAAATAATAATGAAAAACAACAACAACATGAACTCCACCCTGAACATATGTTAAGCAATATACTTAATTATAATAGAAACACTGATTACAGTATGTCTTTAATCTAACAATTATGGACATTACCAATCAGAATGTAAACTTAACTGGTTCTCATGTATTAGTTCCAAACAATCACAAAGAAACAAATTACTTTGCAGCTCTTCAAAATGAAACCAGTTAAGTTAGTAGCCATTGCTTGCAAATAACCATGTTGTGCTCAAATTAATGCAATCTAAAAGCATTGATGACATTAATATAGATTTTTTACATCATTTTTAATAGTAATTTTGTATTTTTCTCTCAAAATCTTTGTCATCTTTACAAGGGAAAGAACTCTTACAGAACACATGTTACATACAAGTCATCTTTACAAGGGAAAGAACTCTTACAGAACACAGGTTACATACAAGTTACTTCCCTTGACAAGAAAATTACAATGTTTCAAGTGTTATTTTTTGTAACACTAATCTGAAAGACATACCAGTGAAGTTGTATCTGCTCTGTTTTTCTCTGTCTAACTTCGCTGTTGTTCTGATAACTCCAGTCTGAGCATCAATAACAAACTTGTCATCGGCAATGCCGTCTGGTATTACATACGTCAAATCCCCATTTCGACCTGATCAAAATATAAAAAATAATTAAAACAATCAACAAATATTTTGATACTGATAAAAACTTCTATTCTTGGATTTATGAAAATGAGATTTTACTGTCATTGAGATTATAAAAATGTTTTATTTATTTATTAACTGTTTTTTCCAACTTTAGTATTAATGCACAGGGCCAGTGCAGCCATTCGGGCAAGGGGGCATGTGCCCCCTCCCCCAATAATCTGCTGTGCCCTTTTTTTGGCAACAATAGTTACATTTAATGAGTACATTGTACGCATCCTTCAAATGACTAACGGTGCCCCTATTCAGTCTTGCCCTACCCCCTATATTTAAATAGGTGCACCAGCCCAGTTGCACTAAAGTAAAATCCACTTGATTGATAACTTCTGTTAAGCAATGACCTGCCTAATACAAGATACCTGTATTAAGTATTCACCTGTTGTAGAAAAATACTTTTATTTTCAAAATTTATCTGAATGTGATTTGTATTAAACATCTACCTTTCTATAGGTCGAAATCTGCTATTCTCTGCTTAAAACAAGTTTAACGGAATGTTCACATTTATATTTTTGTGGGAGTTACCAATAAAAACCTTTTTCATAGTTTATACTAATACCATGCAGTAGCGGATACACAGGGAGGGTTTAGCAGGTTTATAAAAAAGAGAAAATGAGCAGAAACGGATACTTTACATACATGTACTTAGATTTCCCGTTGTTCCCCACATAATTTAAATAGTTAGTATTGCTTGTATCCTTGCCTTTATAATGGGAAACCAGAAAGATCTGACTACTGAATCCCCCATTTCCTTAAAACCTGTGCCCATGCCTGTCATGACTTCAAAAATATGGTAAAATTTTACACACCTATATCTTCATCATCTGCGTGAATGGTGAGAACCGAAATTCCTGGATTGAGGTTTTCTCTCACTGTGGCATGATACACGGCTAATCCAAACTTGGGGGCATTGTCGTTGATGTCCTCGACGTACACGTTCAGCTGCTGGTAGGACGTGCGTTTTGGGGAGCCGTGATCCTGTCCACTGACGTTCAGCATGAACTTGTTCTCAAACTCACGATCCAGCAGCTTCACAATGGTCAACAGGCCTGCAAAACAGTCAAAAAATGTTATGTCTAAGAAAATCAAAACTGGGATAGTAAATAATCAGAATTTGATATTAGATGTTATACTTTGCATCACTGGAAGTGGAACAACAAAACACTGTCTTACAAACCTTTTGCAATGTGTACATGATACCCAAAAGTATTTCACTTCATAACTTTTTGTATTATATATAGTTTCTACAGTAACAAAAATTGTAACTGAAAAGAGCACAAAAAAAAACGGCTAAAAATGCATAAAAATAGTTTTTTCGCCATAAAAAAATTAATATTCAGTATATCTTCTTGAAATTTTGTATAAAAATTAGGTCTTTCATTTAATTAAATTAATATCCAAAATTGTTTTCCTGTTTGTCCGTAGCAAGGAATTAGTTTTTGGGGGGTGAGCACATAAATTCTTGGTAAGGACGAGAGCTGAAGGGGTGAGGCACATAGGAGGGTCTGGATATGCTCCCAGGAAACTTTGAAATCTAGAAGTAAAGTTTATTTTATTTAACAACTTATTTAAATATTTTTACATCGTAACTTGGCCCACAGGCCCGTACGGGGGGGGTGCGACGGGTGCACATGCACCCCCCTAAATCTGTCGAGGTCAGTAAATGCAAAGCTAATTTACTAGAATAACGTTAAAAACTAAAACTTTAGTCACCCGTGACGCCAAAAGAGTTAAGATTAACAAAACTCTATAGTTAGCACCAACAGTAAAACCAAACTCACCAGTCATGGAGTCCAAATGGAATTTTCCTTTTTCATTACCAGAGACAATGTCGTAGCTAATAACATTGTTACCACTGTTATTTTCATTGGAGTCACGGTCCACAGCAATCACATATAGTACGGGATAGTTGATTGGTTCATCCTCAAAGATATACACCTGAGTACGAGACTCGAAGATTGGATAGTTATCATTAACATCAATAACATAGACAATTGTAGTCACCGATGCATTCATCACGCAGTCAACGTGTGGACACCTATCTCTTGCTTCGACTATCAACGAAATCAGATGCACCTTCTCGTAGTCAATATTAGAACTGATTCTCAACTGTCCTGAATTTTCGTTGATCGTAAAATAAGATCCTTTTCCGGGGTTAGGTCCGGAGAATGACTGTTTAGCAATGGAGTACTGTACTGTTCCATTAGTACCAGAGTCCATGTCCGTAGCAGTGAAAGTGTACACCACATGGTTGACTGGAGTGTTTTCCTTTACAGTTCTCAGTACAATAGGGTCTTGCTCAAAAACAGGTGCATTGTCATTCTGGTCTATCACCTGGATGGTAACACTTATGTTACTGCTCTTGGGGTAGATAGCATTGTTGTCCACTGCTTTGATACCAAGAGTGTGAGACGACGATTCTTCGTAATCTATATACCTAATACTCATAATTTCTCCTGTATCACGATCCACATTGAACAGACTAAAGACATTCCCAGAAATTATGTAGTATGACACTTTCCCATTGTCTCCAGAGTCTTTATCGTAAGCTGTGACTTTCCCCACGACTGTTCCAATGGGCGAGTTCTCCACGATGTTAAAAGAGATGTTCCTGGCGTGGAAGAGTGGCGCCTCGTCGTTGTCGTCTCTCACGTTGATGGTGACCGTCTGCATCCTCTGTCTGGACGGAGAGCCGCCATCTCTTGCAATCACGGTCAGAATGTAGTGGTTCTTCGCTTCATAGTCCAGCACCTCCTTCGTGGTGATCCAGCCGGTAGTTGGGTGAATGGCAAAATTCTTCAAACTACTCGGCTCACTTTGGTCTGAAAACAAAGACATTAATATTAATATATAGAGGATATTAAATGAGTTGACATCTATTATCAAATTTATGTCTTGAGTGAAATAATTTTTCTTTGTCACGAGCTAAAGCACGTAACAAGTTTGATATTCTACTTATTACCCCAAACAACTTTAACTGTTCTATTGTTTAAACTTTCTAATAACTTCCTAATGCTATCCTATAAAATCACAGATGATGTTATGTTGTACATTTTTCAAGTTTTAGTGATGTCATTTACACTTTTACAAATTATAATGAAGTCATATTTGGTACAGGCAAGTTTATTGGTCATAACGGCCAGAGTGATCCAATGAAATGCCTTGTTAAACCAATGTATAATAATTCTCAACAAGAAATTATGAAAAATATTTCCTTGTTAGTAGTGCCCACTGGGGTAATAAATATATTTATACATGTACATGTATATTTGTGAAGAAAGCATGTTAACAGTCAATATTTACCAGTTTGATATAGACTAGAGTGTAGTTAATAAAAACTTTATAGAAACTATAGATAACTCAGTCTGGTATGACTTTTTACATTAAAATGTTATGTAGTAACTCAAACTGTTTTGAAATTTTGCATTTCCACAATACAGTCCTTTATGAAAAAAAAAACTTTTATGGATCAGCTTATTATAACAAAGAAAACAAATCTCTTCTGACATAACATTCACAGCAATCATTCTTATCCAATAACAATACTTACTTTCATCTAACCAGTATGAAACTGTTCCATTCTCCATAGCATCTGGATCCAGAGCAATGATTTTAACAACTTTAGTCCCTTTTGGACGGTTTTCTTCTACCAACTCGATATCATCCATGGAGTTTTCAAACGCAGGAGCATTGTCGTTGGAGTCAAGCACCGTAATCAACACCTTGGCCGATGCCACGTTTGGAGAAAGACCTCTATCAGACACTTTAACCATTAGCTCATACTCGGCTTTATATTCTCTATCCAGCTCTTCGCGTGTCGTGATTTCACCATTGTGAGGGTTAATAACAAAATTTGACTGATGAGATATCAGTGAAAACTGTAATTCTCCATTTACGCCGATGTCGAGATCTTTAGCAGATAGATACCCAACCGTGCTGCCTATGGGGAGGTTTTCTTCAAGAGTGAAGCGATATTCACTGCTAGAGAAGGTCGGGATGTTGTCGTTCACATCGGTAATGTGTATCTGAATTACAGCGGTTGATGACAGCTTGGACGGAATCTTTCCGTAATCTGTTGCTATGACGGTTAGAACGTATAGGTCTTGTTCTTCGCGGTCGAGTGGACCTTTCACATACAAACTACCATCAGGTGGGTTGATGCCAAACAGAGATGCATACCGAGTCTTTTTAAACGTATAGTACACGCGACCATTTTCGTCTGAATCTAAATCGGTTGCATTTATCTGAGCAAATCTTGCAGAACTTATTGGTGAGTTTTCCGTCACATAGAAATCATAAATCTGTTGCGAGAATGTCGGCCTGTTGTCATTCACGTCTTTCAGATTGACTACAAGAGTCATGGTCGAACTCCTCGATCTTGGTGTTCCTTGGTCGTAGCCGACAATCCTAAGTTCGTACTGATGACGTTTCTCAAAATCGAGCTCCTTGTTGAGTCGTATTTCGCCACTGATGGGCTCAATGTGGAATAAGTTGTCTGGGTTATCAAGCAGTCGATAGCGAATGGTTCCATTGTTCCCGGCATCTGGGTCCTTGGCCCGAGCAATGTAAACTGTCGAACCGATGGGTCTGTCTTCACGTTGATTGATCTCCAGTCGGTTGTTTATCAGTGAGAACGATGGCGAGTTGTCGTTGGCGTCAAGTATAGTGATGTTTACCTGCAATCATTAGATGTTCGGAATTACATAAATGTGACTGTGCATGAGAAAACCAGACATATGTCACAGAACACACTTTCATGGGACGGTCTAAAAAGATCACAAAGTTCACATTTTTTGGTATTAAGATTACGTGCAGTTCGGGTTGTGCAGGTTTTCTTCTACACAAATCCAACATATTAAGCACTAATTCACTCTCTAAAATAGTTTATTTCCAGTTTTACTACAAGCGATTCAAACCTGGAATACTCAAAACTGATATGTTATAGGCTGATTTCTGAAGAATCATACTTTCAGTTTCAGTTTTACTTAAACCTCTATAACAAATTAACGGATAAAGATATTTAAAATCTGTTTATTGCATTTTGTTTTGCTATTTCTATGCATTTATACTCATTTAAAACCTTAAATTGTCACAAGTGACCAATATACCTGGTTTTCTTATTAACGTAATGTTTAAAAATCATGACTTAGATCATTAGTTATATATGTTACAGCAACTGTGTCACTAAACGTTTTCTTAACCAAATTTATTTTATAAAAATACTAGTACAGTAAAACCCAACCTAATGACCACCTCAATTCAAAGACCACTTTTTTCGAAGTCCAGATATTTTCTTATTATCTTATAGATAAAACTACCCCGGTAATAAGACCACCCTGCTATTGCAGATTACAACCAGTAATGTCATTTTCAGAGCTTAATGGAAGATGAAAAAAAGGAATTATCTGTCTTATTTATGAGGTTGTAAACAGAACCATTTAAATTTACCATTGTAAATATTTTTAGGGAGCTGATATATTAAGAAATATAAGGACATTGTTTTTAACTGGAAGTTACTAAGTGTCAAACATTATATTTGTGACATGCAATCTACAAAAATTCTCTTTCATCATGGAGACAGGTCTGAAAATTAGCAGTTGCTCGATTGCCCATGGCAACCTTTATTCCCTAAGGGCGACTACGAATTTTACAAAGATAGTCCGTCTGGTGACCATCAATTTAATAATAATAATATTAAAATATTAATAATACATACTTTTCAACGGAATATAAATTAAGCAAAACAGTAAATCCACTTGATTTTTAATAAACAGACAATGCCAAGCCACCTCTTGAGACAGTGAGTACTTGGCATTCTGAGATTATCTGTTCATAAAATCAGTAGAAAAATTATGAACTTTTCCAACATGAATGGATATATCTGATTATGTCCTTTTTGTTATGTTTTTTTTTTTTTGGGGGGGTAGCACTTTGTGATGGTTTTTAAGGCAATTATTGGAATGCTAGTTGAATCTGAGAAGTGCCACTAAGCTGTTTCTTGTTGGCCATCATGGTTTTCATGTTAATTTTCAACTCTTTTCTATTACCTACAAGAAGTGTTTTATATGAATTTTTCCATACTGGCACAACATACCGTTTGATACCTCAGTTAAGAAGAATTACGGGAACTGACATATTAAATGAGATATAACTACCTGTGCTGTGGAATAGACTGGAGGATTGCCTGCTTCCGCCTGGACATTGAGGAGAACAGATAGTAGAAGTTCACGGTCTATCGCACCAGCCGACACAATGGCTCCAGACACGGCATTTATCTTAAACCAGCCGTGACCACCAGACAGAATAGAGTATTTCACTGCAATCAATTCAAAATATAACTCAGCATTACATAGGTAAACAGCAAAAAACTCCTTTACAAATTTCACAATATACCCTTACTCACAGTTCAACATAAATGTAGCTATACATATAGTCTGTTTACGCTACTTGGAACATGGATTTTTGTCGATTACTTTAGTTTGAGTGAACCTAGAGTTTTGGAAATAGCAAAAAAGTCCTACATGTATGTTCCAGTTATTTTTCATTAGTTTGTTCAATAATAATTTAAAATATTACCCATTCAACATATTGTAAAACTCGATTATATTTGACAATGGAAACAAACTTGGCAGACGACATCATTACAAAGTTGAGTAACTATCCATTTTAACATTCCGAACATCTCAGTCATTTCTGGTAATATTCTATCTTGTTCATGCTTTAATAAATACATTTTTACAAATATGGCATTGATATTAAGTTATAAAATAATAACCGCGTACCATAAAAATACATTATACAAATAATTACTTAACACCCCATTTTCATATGGATTTGTCTGACGTTGCAAGATGGCGGTCAAAGTAAGATTGGTTTGAAATACAAAAATAATATTTTGACTGCTGTTTAAACAATACAATACAATACCAATGGACACACCAATGTAGACACACCAATGTAGACAAAAAATAGGACATTAGTTTTATTTCGAAAAATATTAATATTAATGAAGTAAGTTATAAATTTTGGTTTTTATTCATTGAAAACCATGTTCTAAATAGCGTAAACAGACTATAGGACACAAATTTGTTCTGACTTTAAAAATGACAATTGAATGTATCATAAATACAATTCTATGTAACAATCACCTTTCTATATGAAAGAGGTATTGTAAACATGTCTTTACAAGGAATAAGTTCACGTATTTACACATTTGCATAAAAAGGCTGGAACGATTATTGATATAATAGAGACTTTTAAATAATTAACATTAATTTAATCTTTTCATTTTTTCTGTTAATTTTAATTTATGTACTGTATATATCATGTTAATTTATTTTTGTGTTTTTTCTGAAATCATTTTTTCTTTGCATACTGTGATAAATTAATAAATAAACAAATTACAAATGAACATCTAAATATTTGTATATATATCCTGGAGTAATCAGTTTCTGGTCTATTAAGGGGGAAAAACGTTTGCACACGCAGTTGTAATCACATAATCAATGTAACAGAATAATATTTTACCTTAGTTACATGTATGTTACAATTAAAATCAACCAACAAATCTTTCAAATCTTATCTGTTTATATATTTTTAAAAACGACATCGCTACCTGGTCGGATGTTGACATTTTGTGAATTTCTCTCCGGAGTCGATCTATTTTTAGAAAGTGTTACAGTCTAGTTGTCATACCATAAAACATACATTTGTACAGTATGTCACACAACTTTCTAAACTTAACGCAGACGACACAATGTCATGTTTGTGAGCTCTGCCAGTGACAATTTCTGCTTATTTTGGTATGTATTGATGTTGCACATTATTTACTGTTTTACAATGCCAAATGAGTGTTGTGTATCACTCAACCTATTAAAAAGTAAATTTTTAGTAAATTTTACAAGTTTTTTTCTAATTTTGTTTTCTGAAAGTGAAGATTTGTATTTTTGTAACATAATTATTCCAATGTCAAGGTTCACTTGTAAACAAATCGTACAAAAATAGACGGGACCCAGATACAGCCCGGAAACTGATTATAAGGGATACAATAAAAAAACTTAAAATATTATTGTCAAATTGAAACATGTTAGCAAGATGTGCATGTACAGAAGTAATTTTGTGTTAATACAGCCCTCTTCGTTGCGACCGAATTTTTTAATTTGGCGACTTAAACATTGCATGCGGTGGGGGGGGGGGGGGGGGGGGGGGGGGGGGGGGGGGGGGGGGGGGCGGGGGGGGGG